>JASDQU010372408.1:283076-305987 GCA_032191745.1 Picea mariana
TTCAGGTTATTGGTACAGGTTGTTTGGTGCAGGTTGATTGGTACAAGTTTACAGCATTATATCTCAGAGTGATAGTGTCATAGTGGTTCCATCATTCTACTTCTACATCAGGGCGGTTGGACGGGGAAAGGATAGGTGGTCGTAGCCACCTTCCGGTTGTAACTAGAAAACATAGGGGTTTGTAGCCTCCTTCTGGTTGTAGCCAGAGAATTGGGGAGTTGGAGCTTCCCTCAGGTTGTAGCCTGAGAAAAAAGGGGGTTGTAGCCTTCTTTTGGTTGTATCCAGAGAATTGGGGAGTTGGAGCTTCCTTCAGGTTGTAGCCTAAGAAACTAGGGGGTTAGACCCTCCTTCCAGTTGTAACTATAAAACAAAGGAAGTTGGTGCTTCCAATGATTGTAATTCTTAAAGACATATAAAAAAAAATCGTTTTTTGGTTTTCTCCCGCTTTGGGTTTCCACGTAAAAACATTGGTGTATTGTGTATGTGTACAATTTCTCATTTGTTCATTGCCTATTTACTCTGCAACTATTGGATGATAATGCTACATTGATATAACACTTGCATATTGTGGTTAAAAAGGATTGAATTTCTCTATTACTGATTCACCCCCCCCTCTTAGTAATCCAACAAAAGGATGCAACTTCCAGTGACAACCTTGAAGCAGTAGGACCATGAATCATTTTCTTGAAAGTAGACAGAAAATCATTTTGGAATGTGTAAAAATTATATGGGGATTTATGCCTCCATAACATCGGTACCAAATAGAAGTTGGTTCATTCTTGAAATCAACATTTCTTTCCCTAGGAAAGTGCTCAAATATGTGACAATGAATAATACCAAATATGAATTCATGTAGAATTTTTTAGTTTTTCACAGGCCCCCCAACTGAAACAAAATATCGTTTGAGATTTGTGAGCCCAATTAATCATGGAATTTTCATGAATAGAATGATGGAGAATATACACAATGTGTTTTTTTGTTGAGTTGTTGGACTATAGTCTAATTATTCTAGAGAAAAGTCAGGAAAACTCTTTATATGGATAATTCATAGAGCATAACTTGACCTGAGAAGAATTGATGCCATTTATCGAGCTTGTGAGATAAATTTTAAGAATCTCTCTTCCTCCTCTGTGTTCTTTGAGAAAATAATTTGCCTCTGCATTCTTGAAAATCATAGTGGGGTCGGGAAGTCACAGCATCCTCCTAATCACTGAAGGGGACAAAGAAATTAGCATCTTTCATTGTATTTGGATGATTTTTCACTTTGTATAAAACTTATCGGCACACCACAGTACCAACTCTTTGAAGTTTGCTACCTATGGTACACACTCAGTCAATTCAATGCCTGAACTCCAGACCTTGTTCACTTACTTCTCTATAGGGGGAGAGACAAACACCACGTGTATGCATGTGACCACTGAAATTGGTGGTCTTCACATCCAAGGGTGTTGAAAGTGTCTCTACAATACAAGTCTTTCCTTTTATTTGGCATGGCTTTACACAGATTTTCTTTTTTAAGAATAGGTGGCACTCTTGTCAATATAATCTTTTACATCATGGTGTTTAATTCTTTATTTATTTTACCACGTACTGCCTTGATTATCAACTTCCATAGCTCGTATTTCAAAGTTGTTAGTTTGCATGGTCTGATTTTGGATTTATTGAAAATATTTTATGAAGATCATGCCACTTAATAACGGTATTAGATTCACACAAGTGGTGGTTAATGTGGTGGTGCAAAAGTAGATGTCATTGGGAATAGTAATATGGTATCGCGAAACATGAAAAATGGTTAAGTGTGGAAGTGCTAAGTGAGGAATGGAAAGTGAAATATGATGAATGTGGGATGCGGGACTGCAGGGTATGGATAACGAAAAAATAAGTAAGAGGGACTCCCACATATGTATTAATTAAATAAGCTAAGTATTAAAAGGGTCAATCTTGTGGGTTTTGGAAGTGAGTTATTTATTGTGGAGGATGCGAAAAATGTGACATGTAGGACTGCAGGTTAGCGAAAAGGTGAATGGAATTGAAGGGGTTCCCTACATCTACAATGAGAAAATTGGCTAAGTATGAAAAAGGTAAGAAGTGTACTATGCATGATGCGGAAATAAGAGGGGTCTTTTTTAGTGTTGTGGGTTTGTAGGTTATGGGACATGGGTATTTGTGAGATGAGGAGTGGATTGGTATCCCACAATGAAACTTTTGCAACAAAGAAAAAGTGGTTAAGTGTCATGATCGTCGAGTAAGAAAAGTGACTAAGAATAGACTTGTGGTTATGTGGTTTTATGGACCTACGAACTTAATAGTAGCCTGATCTGCAACCCGCATTTCAAAGGAAAATGAAATGTTAAGTTTAGAATATACAAGAAACACAAGAGGAGAAAGAAAAAATGATAAGGATGGATCTATATACACTAATGTTGATCAACGAATGTAGATCAACATTTGGCTCCAACTATGGGATAGTGACCCCCTGTGGGTTGCTAAGAATCCAGAAAACCTCATCCATTAGGAAAAATGGAGTCAAAAATAAAAAAATTTAGAAAGGAAAAAGGAAAATGGAAGAAGATAAATAATATACATAAGAGTACAGAAAAAGACTATGTACAGGTTAAAAATTCGGGATTAACAGAAGAAATGCTCTAGGTATTTCCCATTTACGGGAAATACTTGAATTGTTTCTTTCACAACTTTCAACAAATAATAAATGAAACCAATGACCTTTTCAATCTTGTATGGGCCAATCCAGAGAGATTCAAACTCTTATGAAAAGATCATTTTTCCTTTGATTTATTCCACAACATAACTAGTTTTTTCTTTTTGAAAATCTCTTGTGATAGTGCTCTTGTCAAAATGTCTTTTGACGACTTGTTTTCTTTTCTTATTATCGTTATTTCCTTTAATATTTTTTATTTGAGTTGCATAATTTCATGGTATCTTTTCTGCAAAGGTGATTGCTCTTATATGTATCTTCATTGTTTATGGAAAGGACTAAAGGATTCAATTCCAAATGTAATGATAACCTCGCTTATTTTCCATATACCAAGGTGTATAGGGAATGCCCAATGTTATCTTTTGGAGTAAGGTGGCTTGCCCAGAGTGCATCTATCAAATTTTTATGCCAATTTTTCTGGTTTGTTGTAATTGTCTTCTTGAGAATATGAATTAATGTTTTGTTTGTTGATTCAACTAAACCATTTCCTTTTGGGTAATAGTTGGATGATTGTCCCACGATGATGCCATATTCTCCACAAAAATTTGTAAACTTGAACCCAGTGAAAATTGAACCATTGTCTATTATGAATTTTTCTGAAACACCAAATCTCGATAGAATATTCTCTTTCATGAAAATGATCAATTGTTCTGAATCAACGTTCCTTAGAGAAACAACTTCTTGCCACTTGGTAAAATAGTTAGTTGTAATGATAATATAATCATGTCTTTTACTATATTTTTTATTTATTCGACCAATCACATCCAATCCCCATTGGGAAAATGGTTCCTCCATTGTTATAGATTGTAATGGCATTTCTTCTTTCTTCATCTTCCCTGAAATTTTTTGGCATGGGAGGCATTTTCGAATCATTGCATAAGCATCTTTGAACATGGTTGGCCAATAATAACAATTCTGAATGATTCTATGAGTAGTTACAGCTAGCGATAAATCTCCACCACAAACTCCATTATGAAATTATTGAAGTATTTCCTTGGACTTTGAATGATCTAAACATCTTATTAGAATTCCATCAAAGTTTCTTCAGAAAATAACTCCTGAGACTAATGCATATTGATTAGTTTTCACCTTCAAATATATGCTTTCTTTATAAGGCATTCCAAGAGGAAATTGGCCAGATCTTAGATAAAATATTATGTCCTTATACCATTCAGATGTTGTTAAAATTGTACTATGTATTGACATCAATTCTATTGGAAGAAGGCATATTTACAACTTCAATTCGAGTCATTTATTTGCATAGTCCCTACCCCTTGACAACTTTCAGAGGTTTAATTTCTAAATCATCCTCTTGAAGATTTGCTAACCAATTTTCCCATCTACCTTCTCTAAGTTGTTGATTGAGAAATATCTTAACTAGTCAGTGTGGCACATAAGAAATGATGTGAGCTGATAAAATATAGGTCTTGAAATGGGTTATTGCCTTAATCGAGGAAGATCTTTCTTTTAATCATTGAGTAATTTAATTCATAATCGTGCAAGGTTTTTCTCATGAAAGCAATCGGAAGTTCTTCTACTTTCTCATTTTTATGGGTGAGTATGAAGGCAATAGTTTCCTCTAAAGTGAATGAATATAATATAAAATCTTTGTCAAAGTCAGGACTGGTAAGAACAAGGGAAGCAGTGATTGCATGTTTGATTTATGTAAAAGCCTTTTGAATCTCTAATGTCCATTCAAATTTATGATCCTTCTTCAATAATTTATTTATTGGCTTAAAAATTGTAGCATAGTCTAGAATAAATCTCCGTACAAAAATTATCTTTCCAAATAAATATTGTACTCTTGTAGGAGGATTTAGGTCGTTTATTGCTTTAACCCTTTCTGGATCAACGTATATTCCTTCTTTGCTCACAATATGACCCAAGAGATTTCCTTCTAATAGACCAAATAAACACTTTTTTGGATTCAAAGATATGTCATATATCTTACATCATTCAAAGACTTTTTTTAGATGTTTGAAATGTCTTTCCTTTAATTTGAATGAATTGTCAAATTATCTTGGTAATTTGTCATAAATTTTTCCAATTAGATATTTAAAATCATGGTCCATTGCTCTTTGGAAAGTTGCACCTACATTATTTAATCCAAGATTCATACGGACATAAGCATATGTTCCCCATGGTGTAATGAATGCAGTCTTTGATCTATCTTCCTCAGCCACAAGGACTTAATTATATCCAGAAAATCCATCAAGCATAAACATCAGTGTAGAGCCAATGACCTGTTGCAATAACAAATCCAATTTTGGGAGTGGGTAGTTGTCTTTGATACTTGCTTGGTTGAGATATCTGAAATCAAAACAAAGACTAATTTATCCATTCTTTTTTCTAACTACCACGGGATTTGAAATCCATTCTAAGTGTCTGATTGGAAAAATTATACCAACTTTTTTCAATTTTTCCAACTCCATTTTTACTAAGGGCTTCAATTTGGGATTTATCATTCTTAAAAAGTTTTGATCCCTCTTTGAGTGGTATAAAATACTGGAAGAGAGACTTGTCATATCCCTTTAAATCGTCATAACTCCAAGCAAAAATGTCCTGAAACTCTTTGAAAAGAAGAGTGTATTTTTTCTATTTCTTCAATGGTACAACTAGTACCAAGATTTATATATTTTGGAGAATCGGATGCACTGACATTGATTTTTTGTGTCTCTTGAAGCTTTCTAATAGAATTTTCCTCTATTGGGTCCATGGTGTTTGTTTGGTCATCTCTCGTAAAAAGAGATTCCAAATTGACATAATTCTTTCTAAGAACCATAACAGTTTGATCATGAATTTCCTTTTGACTATTTTGGATTTCTTCTTAATCATTAAATAATTTTGAGTCATGGTTTGTAAGAAAGCTTGTAATATGCTTGTCATTTTCAAAAACTTTCCAATACTCTTAGTTATCAGGGATTGAAGGCCGGAAAAAAAAATTACATGAAAAGTATTTTGATTCTGAGAATCATATGTATTGAACAGGGATGTCGCCACTGCCAATGAATCATCTTTTTGATTCTTTTCTCTAGGAACAAAAGAAATATTAAAATAATTAAAAGAGTATGTGATTTCCCACAATCTCCTTGCACAATGTTTCAATCTTTCCTTTTTGATTCTATATCTTGTTTTTATGTGGTTGATAACTAGTTCTAAATGACTAGTCACCACTACATATTTTACTTGCATTTGAAGGGCTAGTGTCAATCCTTGAATCAATGCTTCATATTCCACTTCATTGTTGGTACAAGGGAAATCCCATATGATTGCATGTGGGTAAATGCAAGATTGGGGACTTTTGAAAACAATACCAACTTCATTTATAGACTTAGAGCAAGCACTATCAAATGACACTTTCTAGAAACCTTGGAAAGAACTTTCTTGATTTGGTTAGGTGAATTTAGTTTCTCTGTGTTGAAAACAACATAATTCTCAATTCCAGCATCTATAGTGTTCTGCATCATTTCAATTTCATTTTTCTTAAATGATATTGGTTTTGTATGTTCTCAAGGAACCCTGATCATTGTTCCATCTTCGTTTGGAAGCATCATGCAACTCTCATCATTCATTATGTATCCTCCAATCAATGATCACCAATCTCTTCCTAAGACAACACCATATATTGGAGGGAGATCGACTACTATGGTAGTAAATATTGTTGTAATTTAAGGTGTTTCACTTATCCATGTGAAAAAATATTTAATTTCTCCATTGGCTAGAACTTTTCTTGAGTCAATGGAATTTATACTTTCACCAATTTCATAGTGTTGTGTACATTTCATTCCAATAGCTTCGATTACTGATAATGGCATGATATTGTTAGTGGCTCCACTATCCACCAAAAATTTATGTAGTGTAAAATCATGAGTCTCTAAATATATACAAAACAGTGGTACCTTGCCTCTTAGTCTTACTGATGTGATATTTTGTTGTTGTCTTGTGTTCATCACAACTGCTTATATTCTTGAATTTGTATCATCCAATATTTTTAAAAGGTTTTCCCTTTGTTGGGGTATATTAACTACCTCCATAAATGGCAAGGTAATATGAAGCTTAGTTAACTCATCAACCAAATTATAATTCATTTGTAATGAAGTCTTCATCTAATTAACAATTGGTTGTTGTTTTGTTGACTCTGAAATGTTGGTTTTTGGTTTTTCTTTTTCTAGTTGTTCCCTTGTCTTGAATTTATTTGCTTGAGTTCTGGTCTGAATGACATTGTCTTATGAACATTCAAAATCTTCTTGTTTATCAAAAATATAAAAATATGATGAACCTTCCTCCATTTGGACTGATTCCAAGACTTCACTTTGATCAATAATTGTTTCTTGTTCAAAGGATTAAATAGTTTCTTCTTCTATAATTTCTTCTAGCACAACAACATTTGGATTTGGGACTCTGGGTGTTCTTGGTATGTGATCTTAAATTATTTTCTCTCTATCATTTCTTCCTTCTTGATCAAGTAGTGGAGCTCTCATATTTTTATGTGGTGGATTGAGGCTCTCACTCATATTGAGTCTATTTATCTCATTCTGCATTTGTCAAATAGTTCAACTTGTCTGAGCAATTTTTATCTTTTTTATAGTTTCTTGAGCAACTTTAGGATCATTTCTCACATTAGGGGGAAAGCCTTGGATAATTCCTCCCCCAATTGCTCGATTTTCAAAACTTCTAGAGGTGGATGGTCCCTGAGGTGATATTGACAAACTTGTCATTTGTCTTTGCACATTTCCAAGAAAAATCTCAGGATCAACATTAGTTTCAAACATGTATTCTTCCATATTTGTTTCTTTTTGGATTGCTTCATTTAATGTATTTATTTATGAAACTCTTATTGCATAATTCACATTTGATGGCATGGAATTCTTGTAACATCGAAATATGACAGGATCATTTGGGCGTCACGCATTTGGGATTTGATTTAATGTCTTGAAAAAACGTAAGTTAAAATCCCTTATCCTTTCACCCTTTTGAAGATAGATTTGGGTAAATTGAGTAAGAAAACTATGGTATACAATAGGTTGTGCATATCTAGTCATGAACATATTTTCTATATCATCAAACGAACCAATTGATTGAGTTGGGAGGGAAACATACCATTCATAGGGTGGGTCTATCAAAGTTTGCAAAAAGACTCTGACCATTACACCATCATGTTCAATCAAATGAATATCACAATTACTAAGCAACTGATCCATATGCCTTTTAGGATTCATAATCCCATCACCTGAAAAATACAGGTAAAATTCCTTGAGGTGGGGTTGGAAACGGATGTTGTTCTCCTCGTAAATTGAGTGAGATAGACCTAGCTTTCCTTCTAAGGTTTCTTTGTCTTTATTCATTAGGAATTTTTTTTCTTTGTTCTTCTCGATCACCCATGATTATTATACCATTGGCTTCAAATTTTGAAATTTGGGTTTCTTGTTGAATCTCAAGTTTCTTACTTTTACTTCTTGTTAATGGACCTTTGTATGATTCTATCCTTTAAAAGTTTACAATTGTCTTCTTTTTCTCAAAGCTATTTCTATTTCTTCTTCTTGAGTAATGTTGGGCGCAGGGCTATTTTGAGAAGGAAGTCTATTTCGGGCGCAGGCCTATTTTGGAGAAAGATATGTTTTGGGAAAGACCTATTTTTGGAAAGAAATACCTAATTTTGGAGTGTGCGCAACAAGTGGGAAGAAATCAGCATGCAGAAAAGAGAAGAAAAAGCAACATGTAGGAGGAAAAGAAATGTGGCACGCAAGCAGACAAATCCTAACCATGATAGGGTTAGGGTTTTTGACAAGATTGTAACAACTATAAGCCGATAAAATAGTATAAATAAGGACCTAGGTGGTCTATGAATAGGGGGATAAGATCATAACAAAGAGAGTTTATTATTGTGAATTTGTGGGTTGTTGATGATAATAAGTCTTGTAGAAGAGTCGAATAAGTGATTCTTTGAGGGTTGGGACACAGGATGAGGAGCCTGGTGTGATCTAGTCAGCCTCACAGAGGGTTCTTACCCTCAATCTTGATTATATTACTGAAGATGTAATGCGTGCAGTGCAAGATTTTGCAGCAGAATAAATAAAATAGTAGAGAAGCCAGATCTTTGTGGACATAGCCCCGGGAGGGGGTGAACTACGGTAAAATTTGTGTTTTGTGTGATTGTTAATGAATTCTTTACTTTATGTCAATCATTATCTTAAGAATGAATGGTTAAAGTATTTATATTAGCATGCGTGCATAGGTTTAAAGATGAATAAATCAGAGAAGTAATTGGTTGATTAACAAGATAATGCATAAAGAAGAAAGAACACAATCACAAATCCCCACTCATTCCTAGACTACAAACACTTGAGTATTGTAGTCCCCCTTAAAACTTATCCCGCGTGAGACTGTGTTGTGCACCCTGTGCATAGCGTTGCCTTCTGGTTTACTAGGAGTGTCGATAGTTTTTTAGGGTTTTGTTGGAAACATGTTAAGATATGAACCTGGGTCAACCCAAGAAGAAGTAAAGAAACCAACAAATGGTTTCATTGTCGACTGGAACTCCACGGGATTGAGTGGACGATATCCGTGGAAGAAACGCGTGAAGGATGAAAGTATAGAAGGGAATGTTCAAGTCATGGAATCCAATGAAAGCGAATATTGAAAGATGGTTGAAAACAAAGGAACTTGAGTTTGTGTAGAAGGACAACAGAAACTTTAAGTTAACACTGCGCAAATATCTTGACAAATACGTGTTTAGCGACTTGCCTGAGGTATTTTTCTATGATATCTTGCATCTGTTGTAGGAGTGCTTGTTGATGTTAAAGGAAAACCACCCTACAAATCGAATTAACCAGGTGGAGTGGAATCATGTGGAGTTCAAGTAGTTACAACAAGTTAATAACAAATTTACGCACATAGTAGATTTTTGGTTAGACAGTATTGTTGCAGGGTTTATCACTGAATTTCCAGTAGATACCACAAAGTCCTACACCACAACAGAGCAGGATTTTCTAAAGGGACCCAGAGGGAGGTATATCATATTATTGTACACTTTGATCAATATTTTAATGTATAACAATGGGGTGATCACTATGGAATCAGACGGCTAAACTTCCTTGCATGCATGGTGGAGGGGGGAAAGCACTGACAGGAGGTTGAGATATGGAAGAGGAGATGGATGAAGGAAAGAAAAAGGAGGCCATGGACCCAATCATGATGGAATAATACCAGATAAAAAAGATAATGGCAAAATTTGGAAAGATGCGCAACGGAATACCCTACCAATATAAAATGAGTAACAAGAAGAGAGCCATGGCCGACAGAGAGGGATTGTCAAGCGATGAATAAGAGGTAGAGGATCTTCGAGATATAGAGAAGATTGAGGAAATCATGCATGAAACATATGAAAGGAAAACAGGAGTTCTAGGGTCAGGTACAGAAGGAAGAACTCCAATCTATATCATTGTCAGTGTGGAACCCACAACCCCATGTATGACTAATACATCAGAAAGAACACAATCATTTAGACGACCGAATTTTAGTGAAAGAAAATCAATAGGAAAGGGATCCAATCAAGGAAAATTAATTGGTGGAGAAATTTCAGGAAGTAACAGTCAATTATATACACCATGTGGAGGTAGTAGTTCAACATAGTTCTAAATTGCAGGACATGATCCCATTATCATATTACCAGAATTCTGGGAGAGGCATCAGAGGACCCTGAAAATAACTTATTCATTTGTGAGAAGATCTAGGAAGAAAAGAAGATCACAAATGAGGATAAAAAACTCACGCAATTAGCCATCACACTAAGAGACCGTGCATTGGATTGGTACATGGGCCTAGATGTAAATAGTCCATAGGGAGTACCAAAGACTATCATAGACGTGAAAAAACTATTGGTAAACGAATTTTAGAAACCCATCTCAGAAGACCAGTACATGAATGAAATGATTGAAATCAGACATAAACTAGGTGATTTTGTTTGGGAGATTGATCAAAGGTTCAAACATCTGAAAGGTAATTTGAAATATGCAATTACTGACATGCAACATATGCACTTATTTGTGAACTCATTGTTACCACACTTGAAATACCCATTAAGACAACAAAAGTTCCAAACTCAAGCAAAGGCTCTGTAGGCAGCCTTACAACTGGAGGAGAACCAGTATCAATAGACAAATCCAGCAATAAAGGATTTGAAGGAGGACTTGAAGAATCTAACATTTCAAACTAACCACAATAAGAGAAAAGAGAAAAGAGAAGTTGTTTGGTGTACACTATGCAGGATAGAAAGACACCATAAGAAGCATGTTGAAACGCATAAAGAAAAGGAAACATTTAAGGAGGCCAGATAGGAGTTTCTCAAGCAAAATGTTGTGTCTACATAAGTCGCGTAGCAAACTTGGAACTCACCAATGTACAAGATGTTGTCCTCAATGGACCATGCCATTGAAGGACAACCTTTAGAGAAAGTAAATTATGTAAAGAATTTTTTGCAATCTTGTGTTAAGTTATTGAATGATCCATATTCTATTAAAGTCTTACAAAATCTACTAGAAATATGCAACACAGAGGTAGAAGGGAAGTTAGAACAGAAAACAGTCAATCATCTCCATACAAGAAGAAGGACAATCAGAGAATTCAGACTAAGTGCTAACATTGAGTATTTTAACATGGGATATATTATACTGGATTTAGGCTCTAAAGTAAATGTCTTGCCTAAGAATACATGGCAGTGTGTGGGAGAACCCACATTAGGCTATTCACCTGTACAACCGAAACTAGAAAATCAGCATAGAGTGTTACCAATTGGAAGGCTTAAAGGTGTGACAGTAGAATCTAGATGGAGTGTGCACTATGGCAGATTTTGAAGTAATAGAGATAGTAGATGGCACAACACCTTACCCAGCATTACTTGGATTGGATTAGGCATTTGATAACCAGGCTAAAATCAACCTGAAGACAATAAAAATGAATTTTGAATCAGGTGAGTATAGAGGCATTGCACCATTGGATCCTTCAGAAGGAGAAAGGTTTGTAGAGGCCACTTGTTTGGATCAAAAGGAAATAAACCAGTTGTACAGAACCACTGCACGAGAAGAGGATTATGTTAACCCAACTACAGATGGGTTACTCAGTTGGAGAATAATTACATCATGTGCTTTTGACTCAGACATAGGTTTGGATAATTGGAAATAGTGATTACATGAAGTTTCCACAAGGAGGTGCACAATAATAGATCGCACAATAAGATGGGTTGGTACAGAGATAAGAGAACCTCCCAGTTTTCATGGGATAAATGACTTAAAGTAATTCTTGACAAAACATGAAGAGGAAGTGTTAGAAAATCAGAGGCTCTTAGCCCTAGATATTTCACTCAAGGAAATGGGGTGCACACAAAGAAACAATTCAGGACTGGTATTAGTGTAAATGACTATTGCACATTAGATTTAGTGCAGAACAAGGGAGAAATAGAGTCCAGAAGTATGATGGGAAAGGCACACCAATTGAACACTTGAAGAAGTGCAAAACAAACTGGAGGATGACACCACTAGAGGAATGGCCTCGTCACTTTATCCACACATTGGATGGGATCCCAGGGAACTGGTACATAGAACAAGAGATGCGCAGAGGCACTACAGAATGGACAAGATTACAGAAGAATTTTGTAGTAACGTTCTCATTCGAACATGAAAACCCCAACATTGATTCAACGTTGAATTTGGTATGGGGAGTGATATTCGTTGATGAACCATAGGTTGAAATCATGACATAATATCAACAACAGAACAAACAGATAGTTAAATACTTACTCTCATGCTATCATGTCGAAGAAGAAGCACCAGATGAAGATAACCCACAAAACATTCATATTACAGAAATTGAAGGGGAGAGAGAGGTGGAAGGTCCATCTTTGGAGTCAGAAGTATTTTTTGCACCAATAAAAGTTAAGAAATTCAACATTGGGATGAATGAAAATCCTAAAATGTTAAGTATTGGAGACTATTTGGATGAGAAAACATTAGAAAGATTAACATATTTACTTCGTGAATACAGTGACTTGTTTCCAACAAGCTTTACAGAGATGAAAGGCATAGTAGGGGAGCTAGGTGAGATGAATATACCCCTCAAACTTGAGGCTAGACCTGTCAGGTAGAGGCCTTACAGACTGAATCCAGTGTATAAGTAGAAAGTGAAAGCAAAAATTGATCGAATGTTGGAATTTTGTATCATAGAACTAGTAGAGGAATCTGAATGGATCAATCCCATGGTAGTCCAAGAAAAGAAGCAAGGGGGGGAACTCAATGATGCTTACGTACATGACCCTTTCCCTACGCCTTTTACAGATGAAGTCATAGAGAATGTGGTAGGTCAGGAAGAATATTCATTCACAGATGGATTCTCAGGTTACCATCATATCAAAATAGCTTCAGAGGATAGGTATAAGACTACTTTCACTACAGAATGGGGATCCTACCAATATACAGTCATGCCCTTTGGACTGAAGAATGCACCAGCTATTTTTTCAAGAGTAGTCATAGCTGCTTTTAAGGAATTCATACATCAGTTTCTAGAAGTATATATGGATGACTGGACTGTATATAGTTTGTTAAAGGACCATGTAGAAGTGTTAATATTGTTGGAAAGATGCAGTCAATGTCATATATCATTAAACATCAAGAATTGAATTTTTGGTACACCTTTTGGGATATTGTTGGGACATATAGTGTGTAAACAAGGTTTACTAGTTGACCCAGATAAGATTGCAGTCATTGTGAATTTACCACCATCAAAGTCAGTACGTCGGTTAAGAGCAACATTGGGACATATAGGCTATTACAGAAGGTTTATAAATGGGTATACCCAGCACCAATGGAAAAATTGTTAAAGAAGGACACTAGATTTTAGTGGAATGAGGATTGTCAGCAAGGATTGGACACTCTAAAGGAAAAGATGGTGACAGCACCTATATTAGTATTTCCATATTGGAAAAAGACATTTCATGTGCACGTAGATGCATCAGCTATAGCACTTGGAGCAATTATGGCATAGTCAGGAGCAAGGGACTTAGACCATCCTATATCCTTTGCAAGCTGAAATTTGTCAAAATCTGAGCAGAATTAAAACACCACAGAAAGAGAAGGCCTAGTCATGGTATATGCAATTCAGAAATTCAGGCACTATTTACTGGGTAAACACTTTAAAATGTTCACAAAACATTATGCCCTCAAATATGTAGTCAACAAGCCAGTGTTAGGGGAAGGATTTGTAGATGGTTGTTATTATTCCAAGAATTTAGTTTCAAAGTGATAGTCAAACCAAGTAAGTTGAATGTAGGACCTGATCACCTATCAAGGGTAACCAATGGAGAAGAACCCACTAACATGGAAGACAACTTCCTTAATGCATAGTTATTTTCAGTACAGGTAGTTGATGAATAATTCGTTGATATTATTGAATACTTAAGTACAGGGGTTGCGCCACAGGACTTTAGCACTGTGCAGAAGAAAAACCTGGTAGTCAGATTTGTAGACCATCAACTCATTGCAGGTCAATTATGCAATATGGGCACAGATAGTATTTTGAGAAGGTGTGAATTGGAACTCATGATGGTATAGTTGGAGGACACTATGCAGGCAAAGATATCGCGTAGAAGGTATTGTGCATAGGATTATGGTGGCCAACGGTTCATAAAGATGCCAAGGAATATTTCCAGAACTAAGATGTTTGTCAGAGGGTTGGCAAACCCAACAGAAGGGATGAGATGCCCCTAAGAGCACAAGTAAATCTGCAGGTATTTGACAAATGGGCAATAGATTTTGGTGGACCTATTAATCCACCAACAAAAAGGTCACGAGCTAGATATATCATTACTGCGACTGAATACTTAACAAAATGGGCATAAGCAACACCAGTCAAAGATTGTACTGTAGAGACAACAACACACTTCTTATTTGAGAAAGTGATCAATAGATCTAGATATCCCGGGATTTTGATGAGTGACCAAGGCACTAAATTTATTAATAATACCATCAGTGTTATGACTGAGGAGTTTAAAGTCTATCACCAAAAGATTACACCATATCATCCTCAGGCCAATGGGATAGTAGAAGATTTCAATAAGATTTTGGAAAATGCATTGACTAAGATTTGCAATGTTAACAAGGATGATTGGGACTTGAAAATATCAGCAGTATTATGGGCATACAGGACCACATGCAAGAATTTGACAGGACATACACCATTCAGACTTGTGTATGGAAAGGAAGCAGTGGTGCCATTAGAATTTTTGGTACTCAGTCTGTGCGTAGCAGCAATTATCAACATGAAAGAAATAGGCACAGTACATGAGAGATTAAGACAACTAATGGAAATGGAAGAGGACAGGATTCTGGCATTATTTCACCAAGAAGTACAGAAAGCAAGGGACAAAGCCTTAAATGAAAGATATTAAAAAGAAGAGCTTTAAGGAGGGAGACCCAGTTCTTCTCTATGACAGTAAATTTTTACAACACCCTGGTAAGTTTAGAATGCATTGGCTAAGGCCATATGAAGTAAAGATTGTATTATATGGGGGATACATGCAGTTAAAGGACTTGGAAGGAACATAATTGAAAGAAATGATCAATAGTAGTTGACTAAAACTGTACAGGGACAGTTGACCTACCAACTCTTAAAAGTTATAGCGCAATAATAAAGTCATGTATATAGTGTATTATAGTATATATTAGGAAAGAAATATGAGAAAAATAAATAAAAGGTGGAAAAAGAAGAAAAAGAAACACAAAAAGAGGCAGAAGTTAACTGAACAACAGGAAAGTGAGAAAGAAATCATGTGCAGCAATTACTGCGACAACATCAAAAGATAGTGTGCAAGAAAAATTGCACTCGGCGCAAATGCATGGAAAAAGTGGAAAACAATTATGACCGAGTCTATAAAGTGCAAAAAGAACATGTTAGTTCAACACTTAGTCATTTTTTATCATCGAGCAAGATACAAGTGTGTGCCCTAGCTAGAATTGTGTGAAGAAGTGAGTGAGTGTGCGAATTGGATAAAAGATGACACCACCAAAGTTTAGCGCTCCAGACCATTGCATATGGGTTACTCGACAGGGCCAAAGGTGAAAGGAAAGGATGAGGGAGCCCGAGAATGTTGTCGAGCTTGAATATGTGACTACTTCGAATATAGATTCAATCAACCTGACACGGGTTGAGGAGGAAACATCGACAGCGGCGCAAGGGGAAGTAGGGAAGAGTTTTGGGACCCAAAATGGTATTTCGAACCCTAATCCTGAAACACTCGCTAAACCTGATGAAACAACGGGTCACCAATAGGGTCGTGATGAAGAAGAGGTGTTGGTCGAGGACATCACCAACCGGTCGGAATCCAAGAGGGAAGAAGATGATGCAAAAATAGCATAAGCAATCCCATATGCTATCGAGTATAGAAGAAAGGTGCAATACGTCATGGATATTACACTTCCATACCTCTCGGACGCAGTCGTCACTGTGGATGACATGCTCGGAAAAGTATCGAAAATTAGGTACACGAACCATGATGTGCGCGATGCGACCAAATTCCCAGATTTGGCTGAAGAAACCTACTTAGCAAACATAGGGTAAATTGGACCCCTAAGCAAACCCATAATGGATCCTGCGCAATGGATAACGAGGTTGTACAACTCAGAAATAGTGAACCTCTTGGATATACCGCACTTTGGGTGCGGTAAGAACGTAGGGTTGTGCGTCAAACAACTATTAGCCCGAGTACATGGTGGCATCCTTTGGATGGATAGGTCGGTACAATTGGATGTGGCATTGATCACCAAAATTACAGGATTACCTACAATCGATGCATAGCCAAAGGAGTACTTGTACAACAAGGTGCGCAAGAAGGAAATTATTGAGCTAGTAAAAGCACAATTTCGCACCAGTAGGGGAAAAAGGGGCATTGTGCTCAAAGAAATTAATGAAAATGCGACAAGGTTCTCTAGAAATATTATGGCTTGCAAGATGTTGAGGAAATGCAGGAAATAAAAATCTCCAGCATGAGTCATCACAGCAGCCACGCAATGCATGAAAGGAGTGATGTTCAGCTGGGCACCATACCTCCTGAACCAATTTTTGGTTGATTGTAGAGATGTGTAGGATAATGGAACTGAGTTCCATTATTCTTGGCTCATCATTCTTATATCCTTGGCAGGGTGGCAGAAGCCCAAGTTTCCAACCTTCCTAGATAGGAAAGGAAAGTGTTATGCGGCTAGATATGAGTCCCTCTAGCAGGCCAAGGACAATAAAAATTAGCAAGAAAATAACACAATATTTGTTATGTTGCTTGAAGAAATACAACAATGCACAACCAATGTGTGGCGCATTCCTTTGGAGGTATTCCAGGAAACAAAATGAATAGCCAGTTTCAAGGAATCCAAGCCACAAGGATCCAAATAAGGCTTGACTAGAGATGCGATATTGCATCACAAAGGAAGAAATTGATTGGATACTCAGAGATTGTCCAACGTAGTGGAAGATGTCAATAGTAAAACCAGAAACAAACCCAGTCGTGACACAATCCACCAATCCCACGGAAAAGGATGAAGCAGGTTCCTCAACCAAAATAAACATCCCAATTGATAACACTAGAAAGGCTACAACATAGAATCAAGCGTCGGGAAGCAACACTGTTCCCAAAAGACCAAGGAGGAAAGCAACAGTGCCTAGTACAGACAACCAACAGGATGTCGGAAAGGGGGACAAATCATAGGCCAGTGAAGAAAGTGTACAAGTTACAACGAGTGGGGTGAAACCCTCAAAAAAAAAAGGGAATTAAGCACTGGCAGAAGAGACGCACAAAAAGAGGAAATATACCATGGGAGACCCAGTCATCACTTTGACAAAGGATGATGTTTAGGTCATCGTGGACAAGGTCCAAGACAGGGGGAAATAGGTGGTTTGTGTTGCAGAAGCACAAAGAGAAGAGATCATGGCCAAACTCATAGAATTCCATGAAAATCTATAACAATTATGGAGTCAAGCAGTGCCACGGGCCACAACGCAGCGACAGGAAAAGACACAGCAACCCCCTACGCAGAAAGAAGGAGAGGAGACAGTTCAGTTAGTAGTGCAAGGCAGGGGCACATTCATAGTCACTCGCCAAATGATCAATGGATCAAGAGACTGCATAGAAACCCATGGGGGGAATTGAGAAATTTGAAGTATTCATGGTGCAAATACCAACCAAGGCATTATACGGAATCCATGCTAGTATAATGCAAGAAGTACAATCTAGAGCCTGTGCAGATTCGACGAACTTGGAGGTGGGTAGGGGAGTCGTTGAAATGTTACAAATCACCTGGGACCAACTTACCTCAGAAAAAGAGGAAGAGAAAAATACGTTGATAAGCTAGAGTAGGGGCTAACAATGGTATACGATCGCATCCCAGACAACGTGCAAGCATCAGAGAGGAGTGCAGAAGAAAAGATAAAAATTATTTCACAGATGATTGAGGGATATAGGTAGAAAATGGAGGAGCTAAGAGAAAATATTAATCCTACGACTCCTCCTGAGGTTCGAGAACAAATAGAAAAACAATCCTCTCTCCAGATAGCGGATATGACAAAAGAAGTGAGGAAAGTTGCAGAGTTGTTCGACAGAACTGCGTAGATTTGGACTATTTTAGAAGAGGATGAAAAGGTCCAACATTGATCTGGATGATTTTTGGAACGAAATGAAAGCAGATATATTACAATGAAATACACATAAAAAATTCCAGAAACAAAGAAATACAATAATACATGATTTCTATTGATGAAAGAAATGTATAGAGATTGTAAAAATACAGAGTGCAAGATTCACTAGAATGGTGGCAGCTTTATCTCTGATAAGAGATGTGATGGCTACGCTCCTTCACTAGAAGATGATAACAATGAGGCTCTGAAGGCCTTTTTACGATAAACATGAATGCCAAAAACCTAACCCTAGGAGATTAAGCGTCAAAAGTCATGTGGGCCCCATTGGGGTAAGTTATTACATTAACTTCCTGGATCGTAACTTTTGCATACGATCTTTGTTTTAGGCGAGTGGTAGCCCATTGGAAAAGTATTTTAGAGAGCTACGCATTATGTCATCAAACTTTGGCTTTTTCTATAGTTTGACTATGGAAATCCAAGAAAATATTGTTTAGAGCCCCAAAATAGCCCTTGAAATACAGAAAGATGTACTGACATGGAAAATTACAAAATAATCCAATTGGAATAGGTGGGCGGCCACCAATATCCACCTGGATGATGTGTAGGGCTTCAGGATAGCCCCGTAATTGTAGAACCCACAATTACCAAGAAATATCCACATTACAAAGAAATATGTTGAACTAAAAATTCTCTAGATGAGCTAGTTGGAATTTGGAACAGGTGGGTGGCCACCAATATCCACCTAGATCAATCATGCCCCCTTAGGAAGCAATGGTCTCCATTGCATTGAGTTCTCGGGGAAGAGGGGAAAATGTTTTATGAATCTGAATCTTGGTGATTTTTGTGCCTTGTTGGAGAAGTTGTGTTGCTTGGTCTGTGGAAGGTTGTCATGAACCTGTTGTTGGCAGGGTTGAATATGTTCCACCAACCTTTTGTCTCTGGGCTTGATGGGGAATTGTGTAGGCAACATTGTAGGTGAAGAAATAGTATTTGATTTCGCTTCTACAATCTTCTTCTACTAGATAGAAGGTGTTGAGGCTACAGTGGTTATAGTGGCCTTCTGTGCATCCTTTGAACAGACTGTGAAGAGGATGAATTTTGCAGTATGAGAGATTACTTTACGGAACTATTTTGGTGGAACAGTAGTCAGAACTACCTTTGGTATCCTGTAGAGTTGACCCCCCAGATTAATAATGACACTACGGCGTTGAGACTCATAAATAGCATGGCATTTCCACATATATGGTTGGCCCAAAACAACATCACAGACATCAAGAGGGGTAACATCACACACTACCTCATCCTTGAAGGGTTGGATGACATAGAATAGGAGGCATTGTTGGCTGACATAGAGATCTCATCCCTGGTGAAGCCACCCGATGTTGTATGGTTGTGGGCATGGTATTGTCGACAACCCAAACTATTTGATGACCTCAACTGAGATGAGGTTCTTCTGGATATCGTTGTCAACAATGAAATGCAATGGGGTCCCCTTCACCCACATCTGTGAATGGAAGAGGCGCTCTCCCTCTTCAGGATCTACTGGTTCTTCTAGTTGAATTTTTGCAATAGCGACAGTAGCAGTAGGTTCTATGTCGATGATCTATTTGTTTTCAATATTTTCTGGATCAGATTCTGAATCATGGTTCGGATCCTCATCTTTAACTTCGACTACCAATGACTATTTCAAGCGACATTCATCGGTGTTGTGCAAGGGGATTTTCTTTAAGTTGCACCAATTCCCAGTGTCATTCTTTGTCTTTCCTTTACCCTTCTTTTCTTGTGTCTTGGACTGGTTGTCGGAAGGTTGTTGATTAGGGCCATCTTTACCATGCTTTGGTTGTTGCAGATTTGCAGACCCAAACTCCCATTTGTTATGGTGCCTAAATTTCTGCTCGATTTTGATAGCATATAAATAGGCAACTCCCAATGATGAGATGTTTACGAAATCCATTTCGGTTTGGATATACCTATGCAGAGCCCCATGGTATTTCAGAACCAGATTTTGCTCGAAGTCTTTGATACCCAGCTTGGTGTATAAGGTATGGAAAGTATTTTTGAACTTCGGCAATGTTTGTGTCTTCTCTTGCCGCAGTGTGGTCCATCTCATGTGATGGTCTTCATACTTATCAATAGGGTA
Organism: Picea mariana; assembly: GCA_032191745.1. Taxonomy (NCBI): domain Eukaryota; kingdom Viridiplantae; phylum Streptophyta; class Pinopsida; order Pinales; family Pinaceae; genus Picea; species Picea mariana. The sequence continues at coordinate 303,602 of JASDQU010372408.1, forward strand.
GTATTATTCCTTGACCGCATCCACACAAAAATCCAAAGTGGGCTCGGCCCAATATATTCCAGATTCCTCTATGGAAATTTTCTCCCAGTAAGTGTCCCACCAATGTTTGACATGGGGGAGAGCCTTGAGGAGTGCGAAGGTGATATTTTCTTTGTCGAAAAATTGTGAATGGAGAAATAACCTTCTAACAGATTAACCATTTTTCTAAGGAATCTTCATCTATATAACCTTCAAATATGAGAATATCAAAATTAACGTGTACCTTGAGGGGAGAGGTTCCTCCAAAGTGGTTGCTTGACGAAGATGTGTCTGTTGCTATCGGCAGACGTTGAAGGATGTGGTAAAAATTCTCCATCATTTCATCCCTCTGTCGTGCAAGAGCTTGCTCAAGCAACAAGTTAATAGAATCTTATGCTCTGTTGTTTTTCTTTTCTTCCACCATAGAGGGTTTCTTGGTCGTGCGAGAGAGATTATCCTCAAGAGAGACAAGCTCGAGACCCAACTTGCTATACTCGGACCTCGTCGGGGACATGCACTGAAAAAAAAGATCAAGAGAAGCCTTATCTGATACCACTGATCCAGATGATTTTTGGAATGAAATGAAAGCAAATATATTACAATGAAATACACATAAACAAATTCCAGAAATAGAGAAATACAATAATACATTATTTCTATTGATGAAATAAATGTATAGAGATTGTAGAAATACAGAGTGAAAGACTCGCTAGAATGGTGGCAGCTTTATCTCTAAGAAGAGATGTGACGGCTACGCTCCTTCACCAGAAGATGATTACAATGAGGCTCTGAAGGCATTTTTATGATAAATACGAATGTCAAAACCCTAGACATACAAAAACCTAACCTTAGGAGATGAAGCGCTAAAAGTCATGTGGGCCCGTTGGGGTAAGTCAATACATTAACTTCTCGAGGTCATAACTTTTGCATACGATCTTCGTTTTAGGTGTGTGATAGCCCATTAGAAAGGTGTTTTAGAGAAATACGCATTATTCCATCAAAATTTCAATCCATCTACAGTTTGATTGTGGCAAGCCAAGAAAACATTGTTTAGAAAACAGCCTTGGAAGTACAGAAAGATGTACTGACATGGAAACTTACAAAATAAGCCAGTTGGAATGGGTGGGTGGCCACCAATATCCACTTGGATGTTGTGTAGGTCTTCAGGACAACCCCATAAGTGTAGAACCCATAATTACCAAGAAATGTTCCCATTACAGAGAAGCGTGTTGAACTGAAAACTGTCTGGATGAGCCAATTGGAATTTGGAATAGGTGGGTGGCCACCAATATCCATCTGGATCAAATGGAACCAATAAGAGGATAAAATAAGTGTTTCCATACATGAGTTAAAGCAGTGATATAAAAAAATGAGTATTACAGAGCGCTTGAAGAGCACCCAAGAAATGAAGACTCTATAAACAAAGTTAAAGACAGTGCATATGAATAAGCAAGAAAGACAAGCCCAATTGGAACCCCTCCAGGAAAAAGAAACAAAGATGATTGTGCAATTGGAGGAAGAGAAGATAAGCATGGAACAGGCACATTTAGAAGGCGCAACATTACTACAGGATGAGAGAACAATGCATATAGTCGAGGTTCTAACATACAAAGATGCACAGCTAAGGGAAAAAGGAAAGGAACTAGCAGAGAAGTTCCATAGTTTGGAAAAGGTTATACAGGGAGTGCACACTACCTGAGTGGCTTGGGACGAGCCACATGTTAGTGTTGGGGGCCTGTTGGGCACGGGCCTATTTTGAGAAGGAAGTTTATTTTGGGTGCAGGATTTTTTTTGGAGAAAGATATGTTTTGGGAAAGACCTATTTTTGGAAAGAAAGACCTAATTTTAGAGCGCGCGCAACAGGTGGTAAGAAAGAAACATGTAGAAAAAGAAGGAAAAGAAACATGCAGGAGGAAAAGAAATGTGGTGCATAGGAAGACAAAGCCTCAAAATGATAGGGTTATGGTTTTTGACAATATTTTAATGGTTATAAGATGATAAAATAGTATAAATAAGGACCTAGGAGGTCTAGGAACGGGGGGATAATATCATAAAAGAGGGATCATAATAGAGAGAGTTGATTATTATGAATTTGTGGGTTGTTGATGATAATGAGTATTGTAGAAGAGTCGAATAAGTGAGTATTTGAGGGTTAGTTCACAAGATGAGGAGACTGGTGTGAGCTAGTAAGCCTCACAGAGGGTTCTTACCCTCAATCTTGATTGTATTACTAAAGATGTAATGCATACAGTGCAAGATTTTGCAGCAGAATAAATAAAAGAGCAGAGAAGTTGAATCTTTGTGGACATAGCCCCATAAGGGGGTGAACCACGATAAACTTTGTGTTATGTGTGATTGTTAATGAATG
>JASDQU010372408.1:306587-340801 GCA_032191745.1 Picea mariana
AAATCCCCCTGCATTTTTAAAGAGGTTGTACTCCTCTATTTTTAAATAACATGTAAGAATATAAACAATGCCCGAGAGAGGACCATGCTTATTCTTGAAATAAAATTCACATGCAAAGAGTACATGAGAAAGGACAAGGCATCTTACAGAAAGCAAATATTTACACTATAATACAATATTGTAAACCGAAAGAGTGTGCAGTATCATAAGACGACATTTTCATCACAACACTCATCAAAGTAAGGCACAATATTTAGCATGGGAAAGGAAAATATGGAATGCATATGGCAGAGAACTTTAAATGATCATTCCGTTAAATGCAAAAAATATTTTAATAGACACACATTTTAAATCTCATGTTTAGAACTCAAAGTCTGACACATCAATATTGTTATGTCCTGAATATTTCTTGGGGAACCTCAAAAAAAATAGGTTTGTTTATAAAAATAAACAATAATGTTTGAGATTTCAATAAAAGTAAATTGTGTTTGTCCTTCAAAGAGGATTCTGATGGGGCTCCCGCAGACCATAAAATGAAGAGATACTTGGAAGACAAAAGAAAGCAATCAAGGGTCATCCTTAAGTTTCATAGATTCTAGGAACAAAAAAGGGAAAAATACTATCGACTAAGGAAGAAAAAGTGGTGAAAGCAAGAACAAGGTGACTACTCAACTTACTGTGATGGAAATTCCAAACTGTCATTTGCTTGTTGTGGTGTCTTTTATAGTTTGTTGATGTTGTGCTAGAGGTGGCATAATTGATGTAACTACTTCTTGTTGATCTGTTTGAGTTATCTTAACTAAGTCCTTTATTAACCATTGTTCGATGTACTGCCTCATTGCAGCAACCGTTATTTCATGCTTGGTCTTAGTTTCAAATAACTCATTCTCTAGTTCTCTCAAATCAAGGATTAATTGATGGAGTGTGTCCTCAATGTCTTCGTTCTTATTTACATATCAGACTAGCCATCTTTCTTTTTCATCCTCAAAGAAATCAATTGAATCATTAAACTCAATTTTCCAGACAACTTTTAATGCTTCTAATTTCTCTAACAATTTCTCTCTTGATAAAAGTATTGTATCCATTATTAAATGTGTGCCATCTAACTCTTTGGTCAAATCAACAACTTTCAAGAATATGTCACCCATTTTAATGTTAATAGTATCACACCGAGTCAACCACTCTCTTAGGCATTTGATTCTCTTTAGCCAACAAGCATTAATTTGTTTCATGAGAACCCTAGAGGGAAGGTTTTGATCTCTTCTATGTGTCTCGCTCAAACTTGAAACATGTGTTGTGAATGTTCCCACTGCTTCCTTATAAAATCCTTCATCATTTTCTAAATCGTTCTCGAGATACTCCTTAAAGTGAAAAACCTTTGGTCTTCAGCAATCACCCAATTCTTCATCAGTCACCTCGATTTCAATCAATCTCTGCTCCGACCAGTTGGGTTCCTCTATCTCATTGTCCACTTCCATGGCTTTGGGAATTTCTTCAATTTCAGGTAAGTCTTATCCCTCCTTTTGAATTTCCCATTTTCTTTTTGTGGAAGTGTGAACAATATGATATTTTTCCATTGTTTTCTTAGTATGTTTCTTGTATCCACCGTCGTTTGAGTTTCCGGTGGGTGTGTGTTTTTGTTCCTAACAACTACTTGGAGGTTTGATCTTTTTGAAGTACTTCTCTAGGATACATTCGGTGAATTGGGGGTTTTATTGGTTGTCTCTCTTCCCCTCTTCCTATAACACTCATTTGTGTTGGCCAATTAATTTAATATCATTTAGGGTATCTTCAATGGATGCTTCGAGAACATTATGGTTATCTCCCCATCCTTCTTCAAATTGATCGTTCTTACTGAAATATGAAGCATACATGACTAAAGTCGTGTGTAGAAAATAAATATTTTGGATTGAAACCCTTGATGTCTTGGGCTTCCTTTGGGATGAACTGGTCCAATTGAACAGCAAATTCATCTAAATGAGAGATGTGTTTGACAACTATCTCTCAAACTCTCCATGGCAATGGAATAAATTGTTTTTTCATTTTCTCATCGAAAAAGTATGCTAAGAACTTATATTCTATGCACACTTCAAAGACAAAATGTCAATTAAACACATAGAATGGTAACAATAAGGGTTTCCCCTAGAATCCATGCAATCTCATAAGACTAAATTCCTCCAAAGTTTCAAAAATTCCTTTCTCGATGAGAAACGATGCAACTTCTACTAACAACCTTGACACGGTAGGACCATTGATTTGAAATCAAGCGAGTACTTTACTCTACGCAAGTTTTCAATCGAAAACCATTTTCTAATGAAGTATTTGCATAAGTATTAAAGGGATTATGAATCCATGATAAACCATGCTTGTAAACAAGAATACATAAACTCAAATGGAATAAGCACATGAAAAGACAAGAGAGAGACAACCAATGTTGGTAACGGAGTTCACCCCTCCTCAGCTACGTCTCCGAACCCGCTTCAATTGGAATATGGATTGTTTTCATTCCTTCTTAAAAAGATGTTGGGACCTTCTCATAAATGATTACATAAGAGATGTATTCTCCTTAAATGAGGATTCAAGAAGATTGCTCACACTCATACCTCTCCATACATCAAGAAGGATAATACCTTACATGAATAAGTCTCTCAAAGCTCAGGAATAGTAGCACTATGGCTTTCTAACTCCACTCATTAACTCTCCATTACTCTCCTCCCCTACATAGGGCTCACATAAGGTCTTATATAGTTTTCCTCACTCACTCCTAGATCCACAATAATAGGATCTAATTACAAAAGAGGAAATACAAGATCTATGAATTTAGGATCTCAAACTATCTTCAAGTACATAATGGGAAAAGTCTCAAAACCACCCAAAGACTCTTCATCCATGTCCTTGATTCTCTCAACCTATAATTGAGAATAATTTAAAATTGGTGTGAGGTGGTTTATCACATAAAAACCAATTTCCAAAATGATAATTTAATGATAAATACGTGAGTTTAATTTCCCTCACAAGTATTAATCATTTTACATCAATAATGAATAATAATGTATGAGTTTTTCAAAAGCTCATAAAGCATAAATAATATGCATGAGCATCTCATAAAGCATAAGAATGCATGAGACCCTTTCCTCACAAAGCATTAATAGAATGCATGAGAAATATAAATCTCAAAACATATAAGTTCACCACCTTCACCACTCTGCAAATCAACTTGGTGAATCTAGTAAGGTCCTTCCCCATGTGGAAATCCATCTGGATCATGCCTCCCCACAAAGAACCTTTTGGTCTTCAAAAGTATCAACTCTATTTGTATGCAAATTTCCTCAAAAGGCGCATTCTTTCAAGACTCCTTCACACACGTTCTTTGGAATCAGAATGCAAATCCAACACTTGCAACCACTGCAAAGCAATGCCTGGAAAAAGGAACACCCATGTCTCCTTCACCTCTGTTCTTCATAGTTGAAATGTCGAAGCCCACACCTACATTAATTGCAACCTCTAGTTGATGACATATACTTTAATCTTTGGAGTACCTTACTTTCGAAGAGGTTATAAATACACTCTTTGGTCAAGTTTACAATGAATGCCAAAATAGGCCTAGGAAAATTGCCTCATACAATTGATTACATAATGATTACAAAAATTAATCCACTTAAGGCTTAAGGCACAAAATAATGCCTCTCACTCTCCTCACTCAAGAGTGGCTAAACAACCATTACAATGCTTCATAATCATTAAGTTTTACATTAAATTACAAGGCACTTTGATATGCCATAAATGTGCACAAATTGGGTAAAACTCTATGGTCCTATCTACCCATTACAAAAATGTGCAGTAATATGTGCACTAGTGGTGAAAAGCCCCCACTACAAAAATATGTGCACATCAAATGCCCAACTCTTTTTAATGGCCATATATCAAACTCTAAGCATAGGAAAAATTTCCAAATGCCCCTTGATTGCCTTTGATCCATCATATGGAAATTATGGGCAGTACAATGAAGGTATATGTCTTCTTTTACTTTGGCATATCCTTGGACAAAGAAAAATTCAATTTTACTTTTTCTTTTCCACAATATGGCTTTGCACAAAAATTGATTTTAGTGCTCAAAATACCATCCAAAAGTAATAAAATAAAACTTTATTTTCAGTTATCAAACTTTACCAAAATGATGGGAAGTTCTTCGCAACTCCATTATAGCCATACTTTTGGAGTCTTCGAACTCGAATCGCATCCCATCTTGGTAGCCAGCACATGGTTGAGATGCATTAGCTCTGGGGTCTTATCAGTCGCATAACCAAATATATGACTCTGGTCACTGTATCCAATCTCCTTAGTATTCTTGATAAAGTGACCATGAATTTCTGGGACAATATTGGGGCTTTGTTGTTCAATGTTAACTATAACTTTGCAGTGACCCCTGCATGAATCAACAACATCTTGGACATGGCTGTAAACATTAATTTTATAGTACTCAGTGACAAAACAGATAATAAGGCCATCCCACAATCCAATAGAAACACGGAAGAAAAACTCCCAGTTCTTTATAACCTTCTGGGCACCAAAATTGGAGATTGTGAAGAATGAAGGTAATATAACGAAACTTACAACAGCAATTCCAATAGTCATCAATACTATGGAGATAATAAAATTCTTTTTCAATGCAGGCTCAATTTCCTTCATGGCCTTGATCTCAATTATGTCAATTGCTAACAAAGTTGTGATTAAGCAACCAATGATACCCATTGAACTAATGAGAAAGGGGTAGCGCATGGCAGTAAGATCGTGAGAGTTTCCAAACGATGATATGGATACAACAACCAAAGTTGCACAGGACGACTCAGCATAGAACCCAAATAGATCTGATCCCATACCAGCAATATCTCCAACACTGTCACCACATGTCACGCGTACTATGGACCACATTTTCATAGAAGCGCACCACCAACCACGGGCCTATTCTCTCCAACACATACAGAGCTATAGCAGAGGTAGCTGGCACAGTGAAGATAAGTCTAGTAATGAGATGTGCAGATATTCCCTCGGAGCTCGATCTCTGATCTTGGTGTCGATGCGCGGGAGCTTCGAGAAGATTTGGGGATGTGGAATGGTAGAGGCCCCTTGCGCTGCCTTCATTCGAACTCCAACCAGCAACAATCAATGGCCAACACATTGGAGACATTCCAATTAGAAGCTAGTAAACCAGAAGGATCTAGCTATGGCATTACGGCCACCAAAGTAAAGAATGACTCCACAACTGTAGATATTTGAATGATAGTTGGATCGACGTCGATCCTTTCAGTGATCGACCGTCGATCGCTTGCTTCACAGGAGTATGATGCTTTACTAGTCAAAACCCATGGAGTTGTTGACATTTATTAAATGGAATGAGATATTCTCCATTGGGATACTCTAAATCCTGATTTTCATTGGGTTCATAATTGATGGTTGTTTCATTCCAGATCATTATCGCTTGACATGAGGAATGAGATCGCACCAAGGGGTCGACAAGGGTGATGGGAGTAGTGAACCGTTTGTCGATCCTGTAGCAGATCTTGAGTGAATAATAGTTGATGTGTCCATTCGCAAATCATGAAGTTGTTACGATTGCTCGAATCGTTCTCACCATGAGTGTTGCTCCATCAATGGATGCATGCATCCCAGCATTCATTTATGCATAGATTTGGTGATATCATTGTCCTCCATGTGAATAGAACCATCATCAACAAAGACGCATGTTTTGGATAAAATCGATGAAGATCATGATTTTGTTGAAAACAATTTTGTAAACGCAATCGCGGTAAGTGTTGAAGAATTATCATATCAATAGGTTATCCATCAAACTCTATGCTTGTTATTGTGCAAGAGTTTTCAATCTAAAAATTCATGGTGTGGGATTCCTCTACTCCTAGATGGACCAAAGGAAGCTTTAGAGGCACAAATTATTTATGATCCCCATGAAAGTGAACTGAACTTTTCCTGTCCAGCTCCAACATCATCAGTATTGGCTGAAGTTAACCCACAGCCAATAGATCCTGAAGCCACGCAGTCATGAACCTTACGTATTGTGTTGTCCAAAACCCCTCCTTGTCCATCGAATGACTCAAATGCATAATCTTTTCAAACAATGTCGGTTTTTAGGACCTCCAAGAGATGAGAAACTTCACCAAACGACCCACATTGACATGCAAATCCTTCTCATCCGAGAATGGATATGACTATGTTTGATCATACATGTGCATGGTGGGAGGATAAATGGCAACATAACCCCCAATTTCCCACAAAATCTTTTGTGCACAGTAGCCCTTGAGTATATCAAAGGCCATTGTGTTGACCGATGTTGGAAGCATGAGCCCTTAGAATGCAGATATTTGGATCAATGTATTGAATGAATTCATAGGGGTCATGATGCCCTAGGGCAGTGCAATAGGAGGAGCATGGGAATCAAATTTAATATCAAATGCCTCAATTCCAGACTTTCTAGTGTAATAAAACATGGAATCCACATCTGGAATCCCATTGGCAATGCCCTACTGAATAAACTGCAACTCCTAGATATGGATTTTTCTACTCAGAGACCACAACCACACTTGACAGGAAATAATAATGGCTTGCAAGATCACCGAACATGGACATTATATAGTTGAGATTGTTCTTTGATAATCCCACTCAATTTTTCAAATATGCTATCAATTTATTACTAAGCCATTCAAACAGATGCTCCTTGGATAGTTGATCCTTTTGAAGAACTGCTTTTGGGATTATTGTCACTAGACTAACTCCTTCATCTCCTTCCTCCTTCTTTGCAGGATCTTGTACGACTCTCTTGCCACATTTTGGAAAAAGCTAAGGATGAACTTTCCATCATTTTCCAATCCAATGGCCACTCATCTTGCAATGAGTGCAATAGTTCCTTCGCTTCTCTTTTAACATAATCTCCTTGTCATGAAGACGTAAAAGGGGTTCTTTCTGCCTTGTCTCACTTCCCGTGGTTGTGCTCATCTTCTTTACCCAAACCTTCTTTGTTTGATACTTGGATACATCATGGTTAGGAGATATAATGTAGAAACCATTTTCATTACATTCAAGAAAAGGATTTGAATGACTTTCATACCTTTATGAATTGTCCTTGATGTAAACCTGACGAGGACTAGGACCAGATGATTTATCTCCTCTCTTGGAACCTGATGATGTAGAAATGGTTTTTGAAATGGCTCTTGCTTCAGCAAACTTTGAGAACTCTCCAATCTCCTCTTGATTGTATCCCAAACCTGCAAATCGTGGTCTTTGTACCACCTCTAATGGCTGAGTGATTCCTTGGCCATGAATGCCAAGTCCACCTCCTTTGTATCCCATCTTCCTGAGGAGCTTCATGCCCATGTTAGTTTCATACTGAGAAGAAATTGAATATGAAGGAACATCATATACCTCGATTTGAGTTTGTGCATTCATGGTAGAAGGCTCTTTATCCTCTATCCATTCACCATGTTGCAACTTAGCTAAGAGATCATCCTTGGTTCGCAATTCAAGTTGAAATTCTTCAATAATTCCATTGAAGACTTTTCCATGAAGTTGAGACCTCTCTTGAAGCTCTTGCTTCTCTTCTTCTACAATCTGCAGAAGCCTCCTCAACTCTGTGTTTTCATATTGAATGATTGGATTTATCTCTTCTAATTCTTGAATTCTTTTTGTTGTATTCTCTCATTTTCCTACTCTGCAAAGCAATCAGCCTGGCTCTGATACAACATGATCTGCAATCAGGCAAGTACTTTACTCTACACAAGTTTTCAATCGAAAATATTTTTCTGAAAAAGTATTTTCATAAGGATTAAAGGTCTTAGGAATCCATTATTAACCATGATTGTAAACAATAATACATAACATACATGAACTCAAATGGAATAATCACATGAAAAGACAAGAGAGAGACAACCAATGTTGGTAACAAAGTTCACCCCTCCTGGGCTACGTCTCTAGACCCTCTTCAATTGGAATACGGATCACTTTCATTCCTTCTTCAAAAGATGTTGGGACCTTCTCATAAGTGATTACATAAGAGATGCCTTCTCCTTCAATGAGGACTCAAGAAGACTTCTCACACTCATACCTCTCCATACATCAAGAAGGATAATATCTTACACGAATAAGTCTCTCAAAGCTCAAGAGTAGTAGCACTATGGCTTTCTAACTCCACTCATTAACTCTCCATTACTCTCCTCCCCTACATAGGGCTCACATAATTTCTTATATAGTTGTCCTCACTCACTCCTAGATCCACAATAATAGGATCTAATTACAAAAGAGGAAAGACAAGATCCATGAATGTAGGATCTCAAACTATCTTCAAGTACATAATGGGAAAAGTCTCAAAACCACCCAAAGACTCTCCATTTGTGTCCTTGATTCTCTCAACATATAATTGAGAATAATGGAAAATTGGTGTGAGGTGGTTTCTCACATAAAAACCAATTTCCAAAATGATAATTTAATGATAAATGTGTGAGTTTAATTTCCCTCACAAGTATTATTCAGTTTACATCAATAATGAATAATAATGTATGAGTTTTTCAAAAGCTCATAAAGAATAAATAATATGCATGAGCATCTCATAAAGGATAAGAATGCATGAGACCCTTTCCTCCCAAAGCATTAATAGAATGCATGAGAAATATAAAACTCAAAACATATAAGTTCACCACCTTCACCACTCTGCAAATCAACTTGGTGAACCTAGTAAGGTCCTTCCCCATGTGGAAATCCATCTGGATCAACCATGAATCATTTTCTTGAAAGCAGATATAAAATCATTTTGGACTGCATAAAAATTATATGGGTTTTTATGCCTCTATAACACTAGGTGCCCGACATAATCTATTTCCTTCTTGAAATCAACATTTATTTCTCTAGGAAAGTCCTCAAATATGTGATAGTAAACAATAAAAAAGACTGAATACGAAGTCATGTAGAATTTTTTAGTTTTTCTCAAGCCCCCCAACTGAAATGAAATCTTATTTGAGATGATTTGAGCCCAGTCAATCATGGTGTTTTCATGAATATCATCATGAAGAGTATACACAATGTATTTTCACATTGATTTCACAGACTCTAGTCCAATTATTCGAGAAAAAAGTCCGGAAAACTCTTTATATGGATACTTCAAAGAGCATACCTCAACCTGAGAAAAATTGATTTCAATTCTAGGGCTTGTGAGATAAATTTCAAGAATCTTTGTTCCTCCTCCATGTTCTTTGAGAAACTCATCTGTCTATGCATTCTTGAAAATCAAAGTGGGGTCTGGAAGTCGCAACATCCTCCTAAACACTAAAGGGGACAAAGAAATCAATGGCATTCATTATATTTGGATGATTATTTTCTCTATATCAAACTTATCGGCACACCAAAGTAATAGCTCTTTGAAGTCTCCTACCTCTAGTACACACCCGACCAATGCAATGCATGAACTCCAGACCTTGTTCAATTCCTTCTTTGCAAAGGGGAGAGACAAATACCACATGTATGCTTGTGACCACTGAAATTGGTGGTATTCACGTCCAAGGGTGTTGAAAGTGTCTCCACAATGCAATTTTTTCCTTTTATTTTACATTTCTTTACACATATTTTATTTTTTTTAAATAGTTGTTGCTCCTGTCAATACAATATTTTATAGCAGGGATTTTAATTTTTTATTTATTTTACTACATATTGCCTTGATTATCAACTATCATAGCTCTTATTTCAAAGTTTCTAGTTTGCACAGTCTGATTTTGGATTTATTGCAAATCTTTTATGAAGATCACGCCACTTAATAACTGTATTAGATTCACAGAAGTGGCAGTTGATGTGGTGGTGGGGAAGTAAATGTCATCGGGAATGGTGATATGGTATCAGAAAACATGAAAAATGGTTAAGTATGGAAGTGTGAAGTGAGGAATGGAAAGTGTAATATGATGAATGTGAGACTGCAAGTTATGGAGAACAAAAGGATAAGTAAGAGGGACTCTCGCACCCACATTGATGGAATAAGCTAAGTATAAAAAGGGTTGATTTTGCGGGTTGTAGAAGTGAGTTAGTCATTCTGGAGGATGCAGAAATGTGGGATGTTGGAATACGGGTCTTAGGGAAAGATGAATGGAATAGAATGGGTGCCCTACATACACAATGATAAAATCAACTAAGTATGAAAAAGTTAAGAAGTGCAATATGCATGATGTGAAAATAGGAGGGGACTTTTTTAGTGTTGCGAGTTTGCGAGTTGCAGAACACAAATATTTCTAGGATGAGGAGTGGATTGGTCTCTCAGAATGGGACTTCCACGACAAAGAAAAAGTGGCTAAGTGTAAGGATCATTGGGTAAGAAAAGTGAATATAGAGTTGCGGGTCAGCAAGTTTGTGGACATGTGGACTGGATAGTAGCTTGATTCACAACCCACATTTAAAAGGAAAAAATAAAAGTTGAGTATAGAATATACAAGAAATATGAGAGGAGAAAGAAAAAAGGATAAGGATGGATCTATATACACTAACATTGATCAATGAAGGTAGATCAATGACTCCAACGCAACTTGGGAGGGTAGAAAGAATGAGTGATGTAACCCCAAACCCAAGGTCTTCATCCTAAACCCTAATGGTACGAATCAAGATCATGCGAATGGATGAGATACTAATGAGCATGGTAGAAATTGTTTGATTACCAAACATTGAGGTATACCATTAACAGACAAGAGGTGACCCACCAATAATGAAAATGGACCCCGAGGTACATAGTACAATATAGTGAGTTTGAATAGAGGATATGATGTTGAACACTCGTAGAATCAATCGATCAAGATTCAATGATGTAAACCTATTGTCGATTGTGAGGAATTGTGCCACTGAGGACTACAAGCTCCAAGGTAATAGTTGATTTCTAGATCTCTCTCATAGATAATGTGTTGAAGTTGATAGGAAGAGATATGTCGAAGGAGGGCCTTAATGTATCCCCCATCAATCAACTTGAAACATTAACTGAGAGATGATGTTAAGAGATAGAATAACCAAGTACAACTAACATAGGGATGGCCAACATGTATGGTTAACAGGACAACATATGGTAGACTCAAGCTTAACTTCCCTTGAACACATAGCACAACATGATGATGACCAGGCAGCACAACTCATGAGCACCACTAATATAGTGCAAGAATGCATGAGGCATTGAATCATTCTCCATAATGACTGGAAGATTAACCAACCGGAGGAGTGTATGTGACTCATATGAATGGTATACGACTCCTAGGAAAGCTATAACCCAATTGTAAGACAATGATGCAAATGGGTGTCATGTTCAAGGGAGACATGACTGATGTTTCCATTTTTATGAATACAGATCAATGGTAAAAAAAACACTTGTTTTGTGTTTGTTTAAGTGTCTCGTTCATGGTTTAATGAGTATCTCCTTCATTTAGTTTTATGATCCCATAAAATATGTCAAAGTATATTGGGAAGATGTATTTTTCATAGTTTAGGGAGCATGAAAAATATTTAAAAGTGATCTCATCAAAGTGTATTTTTCATGGTTTAGGGAGCACGAAAAAAAATTCAAAGTTTTCTCGTCTAGAGAGAATGAGTGGCTTAACAACATGCTTATATGAAAACAGGTGCTTGCAAGTGAGATGCACACTTGGAAATTATTCTCTCCATGGGTAAATGGTAACAAAACAGAGGCCAAATAATGCAAAAGGCATGTGGTCAAGTGTGAATGCAATGGTGGTAAGTGGGATCAAGGCAAACAGCAGTGTAACAACAAGTAGCATGACATGAGCAACAAATTCATAAGCGATTGTAAACTAACATAAAATGAAGGGAACGCCTTCAATATATGACCATAATATAGGTGAAGAGTGAGTAATGAGACTCAAATCCTAGTCATGGCGGGTCTACAGGAGGTTTCTTGGACCTACAATTAAGCACAGCATGGGCAACAAGTGGAAATGTGGGTGCTAACTAGGGCACCCATGGAGGGTACGCACTACCATGCAAATTACGACATGCAAAATGGAGTGGATAAGGTCGCAACCTGACAGGATAGAACCTAAGGCATGATATCAGTAGAAAGGATGGTTAATAATGAAAATCATGGATGTAGGGAAAAACCTATCCCTATATGCCAGTTCGGAAGTCATACCTCGGGTTTAATGGATGTCGTCATATTTGGATAAATGTATTTGTAATCCTGCGTAACCAATCAATACTAGAGTGCCAAGTCAACTTGTAGTGGAAAAATTCTCATAAAAAGGATGCAAAATGCTCACAAATGAAAAAATATTGAACCACTTGCATGGTGGTGAGGTGTGAAAAGAGGCTTAAGATATCCAAAAAAAAGGGTAAAAAAACACTTTGTATGGTAAAAAACTTCATTTTTACTTTTATACCACTTGAAGAATTGTAGAACTTTAGTGAAAACCCTCTTCTCATACAGATATTTTGGAGCACTTTACGGGAGATTTATTCGATCAAATCAAAAACTATTTGTTCTAGGTAATTCCTCATCCCTTCCTACATATTTTCATCCATTTTTCATTGAATTTTGGTGGGTAAATTTTCTTTGAGGAAACCTGATCAATCTCGACCTAAGTCACGAATGAATAGTTTGTTCATCGGTGGCTGGTAAATGTTGAATAGTGGCTTTAGCTACAATCAGTCACTTTGATATGAACGATTCAAGTGCTACAATGAGGAAGATTCCAAAATCTAGAGGGTTTTCTCAGGAATTTTTCGATTTTGACTAATGGGTTTTGGTTTTGGGATTTTGCAAGATACACAGGAAAGATGATTGAATGGAAGAAAAGGGATCACAAGGCCGACAACCTAATAGCAATGGTTCACCAGCAGGATTTGGAATCTTTGCGAGACTCTGGGCTACAGAAATTTCTCCATTTCTAGAACATGCGGTCTCTCCTGGATATACTGGTGAAATACTAGCAATTGGACCAATAGTGTTTCAATGTTAAAGGAAACCAACTAAGTATCGAACTGGAGAATATATACTTCCTTATGGGGTTGTCATGACATGGGCCCCTAATAGTATGTCAAGAGGGCCATCAAGATCAGGGAGGTCCATTATGGACTACATTGAGGAGCATTGTTGCCTGGCAGCTAAAAGGATGAGTAACAATATCCCTATTCAAGATGTGGTGGATCTACCACTGAATACTATCTTGTTCATTATTACTGGAGTGGAAAGTTCCATAGCACCACATCTAGTGTCGAAAGGGAATATTGAGTATTCCCTCACATGTTTAGAGTCTATCGTCTTCAACTTGTGTCAAGGATTACTAGTCAACCTAAAAGACCAATTGACCAGATGTAGGATGGGGAAACAAAAACAGTTCAGGTATGGGACCATCCTGGTGAAATTATTCTTAGAGCGGATCCCCATTATGCGGTTGCAAGTGATCATCCCTAAGACAAGGCCGAGTGAGCTTAAGATGTTGCAGTGGATATATCATATAGTATGAGTTAATGGAGGTAGAGTAGAGAACTACTATGATAATGGTTGGGAACGATGGTGGAGAATGCAAATCATAGCGGTGGAGGACTTTCCTTATGAGAGAATCGGATTTTTCCATGACACAGAGCTTGCACTCCCCCTCGGAGAACAAAGGGGATCACTTGGAAAGACTTGAAAAATATTTCTAGAATTTTCAAATTTTATAATGCTTTTGGATTTTGAAATATGTATTTTTTATGCGGTGCAGCATAACTAGCCAATTTTTTGTCTTGACATAGATGTGGGATCGGAATGACCAACAGGATGGGACTAAGCTCGTCTCAGTAATAGCGATGAGGATTCATTGGAGGAAGAGAGAGGGAATGATGTCGAAGATCTCTGCGAAGTGTGGAGAACCTTGAGGGGTTGAACATGGGGGTGTCCCCAATGCAGATGAATGAGATTCCATTGTGCCTTCAGTGTCACATAGTGGAAGTGTCCCACCCTTTCCTCCGACTTCTGAGGAAAGTGGCACGGGAATTGGTATGCTACCACAACACAAATCCTCAGGATGACTAGATGAAATTCTCCCCCATTTTGTATGACATTTTTTTTGCTTAGTTGGTCAGCACATTTTGTATCNTGTGTGTGTGTGTGTGTGTGTGTGTGTGTGTGTGTGTGTGTGTGTGTGTGTGTGTGTGTGTGTGTGTGTGTGTGTTGTCTAGTGATGTGATTGAAACCCACGTGTATGTACATGCATGCTTTGTGAATGCTTAATTAATGTGACAAATGCCATTCTAAAATGTAATTAGATAACGGATTAACCAATGCATTATATCCTCTTGGAATATGTTGATAACAAATGATATCAAAGTACTTCTCAAGAAGACGAACCCTCAAATACTGATGAAGCAACATAGGAATTCAAATAAGATACGCATGATTCAACTTAGATACCACTAGCTGGGATTCCAACCTGAAAACTAACTTATGAATGTCGATGGAAATGGCCTCATACAAGAGCTCAATGAACATACTATGCTCCACAATATTTTTGGTTGCAGGATCAAGGTAAATGCTCTCTAAACTCATCAGTTCGTCAGTGGGCGAGAAGATCACCTAAGAAATAGAAGCGATGTTTCGGGTACTACGGATGGCATCATCCGCAAATCCTACATAGGTAGAGGTGGACGATGACATACGAAAATCAAGCATAAAACATGATAAGTGGAAAACTAATACAAACTACACACATAAAGGAAAACCAAACCCCGAAAACACATTATGTACAAAGAATCATGCAGCCTTATGGCCTAAGCATAATAATTTTTGAGGTAGATCCCATTGTGAGGCTCTTGCAAAAGATTCCCATCATAATCAAACAACTCGTAGTCCCCTCGACTCAAAACTTGTTGGACGATGTAAGGACCATTTCAAACTTACCTACACCTAATGTGTTTTGGTCTTGGTCATAGACCAAAACCAAATCACCCTCCAAAAAAACATGAGGTTGGACCAATTTGTCATATTGGGGTTTTATTCATAAGTGACAAGGATGATCCTCACGTTGCTTGGAAGGGGGAGCCAAATTGTCTAAGTATGCCTCAACAATATGTTTGATGTCGTGAAATGCATATGACATGGCCCGCTAGAATGTGGCCCCAACATTTTAAAGACCATATGGAAACTTTCAATAAGAAAAAGTACCCCAAGGACAAATGTAGGCAGTCTTGTGTTGATCTTCCAGTTTTATCTGAATCTGATTATAGTCATAGAAACCATCCATGAATGAGAATATTTCACTCCTGACACATTCATCGATAATCTAATCAATGAATGGGGTAGGAGTTGGAGTGTAGTTGTAAGACCCTAGGTTCGGTTTACTTTAACCAACAAAACCCTTCAGATATCGACCCTTTTTGCATCACCTGCATGCAAGTGAAGTCTCACCCAAGGTATCTATTGGCACTACAGGAACCAAGTTTCTACAGAGATGAGGGGATGTGAGGTCATCAGCATCTTCATTGATACTTATATACCATGTGTGTAATATTATGTGCCTCTTATCCCTTAATTAATTGGTAAACTCCATTATACAACACCATTATAATGCAGATTGTGACATAGACCATTCACTAGAATATTCATAATTACTGCACAACAATTATATAACAAATAGAGAAAGATCTAATCATGCATAAATAGAACATCCATGAACAATCACATAAAATGACACATTCAGACACAAAATTTAACGTGGTTCACCCAATCCTTTGGCTACGTCCACAATGGTTGGCTTATTTATTGTTCTTCATGCAATTCATCTCACGCTTGCGCATTGCACTACAATAGATACATCATGATATCATTCCCCATCCTTCCTAGCCACTATGTAGTGCAAGCCCCTCTCTCTACAAAATATCTCTTAAACATTCATACATAGACTCTCTCTCATTCTTGGTCTATTCTCTCAGGAGCAACAACAACAACAGCCTATTCTTCCATCCCGTTATTCGCTCAATAGCCTATTATTGCCAACCCATTACATATTTATACATAGATTTTAGGGCTCAAAACCCTACTAGATTTTCCCAATACCCTATGACAACTCATTATGACTCATCACAACTCATGACAACACATAGTTAGTGCATGTTTGTCCTTCCTTTGAGTCTGCATGTTGTTTTTCCTATTTTATCTCCTTGCTTTATTTCCTTGATTTATTCCCTTACTTTATTTCCTTGCTCTATTCCCTTTCTTTATTTCCTTGCTTTGTCTTCTTATGCACCACCAAATGTGCCTTTACTCCGCACTCTGGTCCCTGCTTTCTCTTCTTTCCTCTGCTATTGTGCATCTCTTCAAGCCTTAGGACATTTCTCCAAATTGCATCCAAAATTCCTGTCCAACAGGCCCTCGACACTCACCCATGGCTCGATTCGAGCCACTCAGGCCTGTTACGTCGCTCCCTTACATGAATCCATATATTTTTGCAATGTCTCTCTGGCTGTAGCGACTTCTTTCTTTGCCTCAGCCTCCATTTCCAAGATTTCTTCTACGACCTACATTGTTAGCATCACAAGCTTCTCCTCACAATATTTTTCAACTAACAACGCAAGCTTATCCTCGCAATCTTTCTTAGCTTGCTTCACCATGCCCTACATCGCTACCAATTCCCCTATTATCTTGAATTCTTCGTCCTACAGGGATTCTAGTTGTTGTACAACAGTTTTCTGCTCAACCCTCATCTGATTTATCTCACTGTATAACTGTCTGTTTGCAAGGATGGTCGATATGTGTTCCGCTGGTGGCAGAGTGTTTATGCTTTCATTGGATTTTTGTGCCTTCTCTTGCGCACTTCCTCTCATTGTAACTTACTTCATTTTTTTATGTTTTTCCTTTGTTTTTCTTTTCTCGTTTTCCACTTTTTCTTCCTTTTTATTTTTCTATTTTTTCTTTATTTTTGTCTTTTGCCTACTATAATACACTACTATGGCACATTCTCTCTTGCACAATTAATCCTAGTGCGTAGGAGGTCAGTCGTCCCTATAAAGTTTCAGTTGAATTCCATTCACCATTCCTCCCAAGACTTCACCATTCAATGTTTCAAACTACACAACAAATGTCTATGTTGCATACTTAATTACATATCGTCATAACCAATGCATTCAAAACTTTCTTGGATGCTACATAAACTTGTTGTCATATAGGAATACTAAGTCCCCGATTTGAAACTTTTTGTGTTTAATATGTCTATCATTCCATGCCTTTTCTCTTGCCTTCTGAACTTGTTGATGGAACCTTGAGACAAATTAGTCTTCCTCAAGCTATAGCAACTGTGACAATCTCTCCTCTACTGCACTAGAGTCCAAAAGATTAGTAATCGCTGCAACGCAGGCTAGGCACAATAAATTCCATCGGCATTATTGATTCTTGCTCATAGACCAGCCTAAAAGGTGTATGTCTGGACAACTTTTTACTTGTAATCCTCTATGCCCATATTACTGCATGGATCTTCAAGTCCCAATCATCCCTTCCTACATTGCATATCTTTGTCAGAGCATTCTCCATAATTTTATTAAAAGCTTCTATTGTCCCATTGGCCTAAGGGTGATATGACGTACTCCTCTGATGATGAATTTGAAATTCCTCAATCAATGTTGCAATCGTCTTATTCAGGAAATGTGTCCCCTAATCACTCAATAGATTGCTCGGACATCCAAATCGTGTAACTACATTCTCAAATAGAAACTGCAAATTAGTCTCTATGGTGCATTCTATGATTGGTGTTTCTTATGCTCATCTCATCAAATACTTTGTCACAGTGATTATAGACCTAGCTCCTAATCTTCTCGTTGGTGGGTTGATCAGTCCAGCAAATTCGATTTCCCATTTATTAAACGCTTACAGCATAACCTGTGGATGCAAAGGCATCTCATTGCTTCTGGATGGATTTCCCACTCTTTTACAAACATCGCATACCTGAAAGTATTCTTTAGCATCCTTGTGAAGTGTGGCCCACCAGAGCCCTGCACACAAAATCTTTTGCGCGGTCTCTTTACTTGTGTAGTGTCCTCCTGAAATTCCTTCATGCACTTCTAAGAGTATCATTGGCCTTTCATGCTCTAACACACATCGTCTTAATATTCCATATGCACCTAACTTGTATGAGTTCCCTGCAATTAGCTGGTATTCCATTGATTCAACCACCAATTGTTTCTTTTGCACAAATTTCATGTCTGATGGGGTCATTCCTATACTTAAAATTGCACAATGTCTATGAAGTAGTCATCCACCATTTTAACTGTAAATAATTGCACATTTGGAAAGTTGTCATCTATATTCGCTACATATTCTCCTGATAGTATGAAAGATAAGTGATCTAGTCCTGCATTCAACTTCCTTGGTTTCACAACAACCTGAAAATCATATTCCTGGAACAACTCCAACCATATGCATATTCTCCCCCCTAACACTGGATTGTTCACTAAGTATCTTAGTGCAGAATGGTTTGTATACATCTTGAAATGAGAACCCAAAAAATAATATCTAAACTTCTGCAGTGCATATACCATTGTCAATCCTTCTCGTTCTGTGGTAGTGTAATCATTTTATGTTGTTGACAGCTTCCTACTTGCAAATGAAATTGGATGGTATATATCTCCTTCTCCTGGCTGAGATAATATTGTGCCTAAAGCTATGGACAATGAATCTATATCATCTAAGTAAAATTCAAGGAACTTATGAATAAATTCCTTAAAATCTACAACAACTACTCTTCAAAAAATTGCAGATGAATTCTTCAGTCCAAAAGGCATTATTGTTTATATCAACTTCCCCACTTTGTCGCAAAGGTATTCTTATGTCTATCTTCCTGCGCAATGTTAATCTGGTTATATCCTAAAAATCCATCTGTGAAATAATAGGCCTCATGCCTTCCTACATTCTCTAGCACTTCATTTTGTAAAAGATGTTGGAAATGGATCATGCAAACATGAATCATTTAGCTTCCTTAGGTCTACACAAATCCTGATTCCTCTTGTTTTATTATGTTGTACTACCATTGGACTTATCCATTCTGATTCCACCACTGGTTCAATAATTTGTGCTTCTAACATTCTTTCTATTTTTTTCTTTACCTTCTCTTTATACTTCGGATTCATTCTATAGGGTCTCTGTCATATTGGATTAGCATCAGGTTTCAAAGGAATCTTCATTTCTCCTAGCTCCCCAGCTATCCCTTTCATTTCTGAGAATGTAGTTGGGAATAGATCATGGTACTCGTGTAGTAAATCTACAATATTTTCCACAGTTTCATCCTTCTAGTAATTTCCTATCTATGCAAACTTTTGATTTTCTTTTGTCCCAATATTTACCTTTCATGTATTTAGTGGTTGTGCATACACAACAGATTCAAGCTCTAGTCCTTCTAATACGCGTTCCCCCATATTCTCGAGTACTTGTATATTCCTTAGATCTTCATCATTTAGTTCTTCTTTAGCAACATTATAACATTCCAATAATTCATGAATAGTCATAGAAGCTTCATGTGCACTACACATAGGTACTACCTCCATTGGCCCTTCTTCTAAAAATACCTTGGTTCTAATGGCCTGCAAATTTGCATCTAGTAATGGAGATTCGTATACAAATGTAAATGTTACCTTAAACCTTTGAATTAGTTTGTCCCAATTCGTTGTTTCTCTGCACATTTCTATTTCTAGGTACTAGTTTTTAGGATCTGTATCCATTGTATGTATAAACATGTGCATCCATTCCTTCTTCGGTATCGAACTCCATATGTTTCTACACTACTCAACATGATATGTTGGATCACCTACCCCTATATACTTATACAAAATGTACTCCACCTCAATACGGAATCCAACTTGCATCAATCTTCTACATTGCCAGTAGTCTTTTATTCCTTCTTTGTGTGCAAGCCACCATCTGGTTGGAGTCACCTTCAAGACAACATCTAATGCCAACAACCTTTATTGTTTGGGTATTTGCAACTCAAATGCCTTTAAAAAATATTTTATGTCATTCAAACCATCATACTTGGGCAGGTTTCATAGATCCATTCCAATCCAGCACAACAATCGAGTAATGTGGGAACATTGTCTGGTGGATACTTTGTGCATCCTTTGTTGCCAATGTTCCAAACCTTCCTCTCAGTCCGACGCACATGCACTAATGCTTCTCCAATTTAGTGCACCATCTATAGTGGGGATAACATAGTCATCCATTCGCACAGTCATATTATACAATTTGTCAATTTCATTCCCTTTCATTGGTTCTATGTACCTCATTCCTTCTTTCGGATCCAATGGCATGATAATTTTTAAGTATCCTACCTCAAATATCATTTCCCTCCTCTTCAGATTAATAATTGCTTGATTTTCAAAGGCCCATTCTAAACCCATTAGTGTTCGATATGGATGACTATCATCCACAATTTTGATGACATCGAAGTCTGCTATACTACGCACCCCATCTATATTCACATGTATCCATATCAATCGGCCAATTGGTACTATTTTTTGTTAGTTTTCCAATCTTAAATGGGTGGGAGACCATATTAACTTGGGTTTCCCCATAATTTCCCATGTTTGTTGTAGTAACACATTTTCATCAGAACCCAAGTATAAAATGACATTGTCCATATAATTTTCTCCAATCTGTGCACTTAGTTTGAACTCTACATTGGTCCTCATTCTATGTAGTACCTGATTCACTACCCTCTATGTGGCATGAATTTCCCTTTCTTATGTGCAATGATCAATCATTTCACATAATGCATTCATCACAGTTTCATCTTTCCTCAATTCTACACAACTTCTCAGAACCTCTCTTAGAGTACTTATATTCTCAAGTGGATTTTCTAGTATAGTATGCTCATAGACCAGAGGCATGTCGACCATAGGAAGCGCAGATGATGTTGATGCTACCCAATCCAATCCTAATATCTATTTTCTTGTCCTCTAATACGTCTCCTTTTCTTGTTGAAGATCAAATTTTGGCATAGGTCCTACTTATTTCCTCACCCATTTCTCAACCTGCCTCCTTCCATTCGTTGCATCAACCCATGTTCTAGCTCCCCCGTGTGTGACAGCTGCTATTCTAGGTCCTTCATTGTGTTTCTCGATTGAAATCTTTTATACGTTATGATTTGGGTTTTGGTTCTAATTCCTTCTTTCCTTCCACTTTGAAAGTAGTTGAGGATAGTCTTTTGTCACATGATCTAGTGCTCTACAATATGTGTAGGTTGTACAAGGATTCTGGCATTCATGAGTTAAGTGTCCTGGTTGATTACAATTATAGCAGATTATTGGTCCTCTACCTCCTCTACCAAAACTTCCTCTACCTCGACCTCTACCAAATCCTCCTCAATTTCCTAGATTAAAGCCTCTCTGATTATTATATTGTGGAACACCTCCTTATGTCACATCATTCTCCTCATGAATCCTATACATATTTTAAGTGCGCTCTCTCATCAATTCGAATGAACGACAATCCTTCTCTTCATGCCCAACTGACATGCAAAAGTTACAAAATAAATTCCTTGGCATACTCTGGTATTTCTGCAGCAATGGACAATCATGTGGATGATGACCCCATTTTTTACATATTTCACAGTACCCTCCTCCTAGTATTGGATTCGATGCTCTATTCACCAAATACTATGCAAAAGTGGGTCATTCGTCCTTATGGTGTCCTTCAGTCCTACACTTGGTACACCAGACTTGCTCGTGATTCTCCTTCCCTTTTGTAAGCTCTTCTAATTGAATGGTCAAGGTAGCTAACTGTGTCTGGACTTGCGCCATCCCCCCACCATCTCCTACAAGAGATATTTCCAGCTTCATTGCAATATCCAAAGATTCAGGTTGCAATGCAACCTTTTATTATATCAATGAGCAACGAATGTGTGGAAATAGTCCTGCAATAAACCATTCTCTGTGTTGTTGATCAGGAATCTAAAATGTCAATCTAACCATCAAATCCTCAAATCTTTGATCATAGTCCCAAACTAACTAAGTCTGCACTTGTTTGATTTCCTTCAATTCTGTGATGTACCACGACTTAGATTTTGGCTTCTTGAACTCTTTCAACAATGCTTGTATAATTTATACTAAATTCATCGCTTGTCATGTAGGTGTAGTACTCTGCAGTTTCATATATCATACCAATGTGCGGCCTCTAAATATTGTTTCCAACTATGTAATCTTTACAGAATCATCCTGGACATTCTTCGCAACCGAAATTGTCTCACATACAAATATATGTTGTTCTAGGTCCTCCTACCTAACTCCTTGTAACTTAGGCAGTCTTAATGTGTTGTCTACCCCTTCCATGTTGTTTTTTGTAGTACCTCCCCTAGGCAATGTTGGTTGACTCTGATTCGATGCATTACTTCCATTGCTTTGGCTACTACTACTTTGTCTCTCTCCACTAACTATAAGTGCTTTTAAAAAATACTTAAATGTTATCTCATATCTAGGTGACACACATAGGGTTGTGGAACCGACACTGAATCCAGTCTGAGTAGGACTTAACAGCTCTTCTATTATAGGATTGAATTGAGACTCCTCTTCCTCTTCTTCTATGTATGGTATTTCCATGATATGGACTATTGCGCAAGTTTATCTCCTCTCAAACTCATTGTGTGACTATCCTTCCTTAGCCCCAGTCTTCAACCACTTGTACCTTCTTCCACTGCACAGTACTCCAAACTCGTCTTCCTCTTCTTATATACATTCCTCATTTCTTTGCATTCTCAGTCCCTCCCTTCCTTATTCATTCCTTTCTTCATTCTTTCCTACCTTCAAATTATCCCATGGTCATCCCCTAGAGCCCTTATGCGCGTGAAGCCCCTTAGCAATCAAACTACATCATCATCACACACTTGTCGCACAACAACATCTTTATCCAAGTACCCAATGCTTTCACAAACCTTCTACGCGGACCCTTGAAGAAATCCCTTTCTACAACACTATATGACCGAGTACAATCTACTGCAAATTTTGTAATATAACCCCCCAGTATGTTGTTCAACCAGAAATCAATTGCACGAGAATTCTTATTACTTACAGAATTCAATTGACTTACCAACTCATGAGTCCAATTTCTCAGTGTTGCAGTATGGTATCTTCCAGTATTCTTGTAACATAAATAAATATATAATATTAATAAATAATAAATACTAATAACTAATAACTAACAATTAATAATGAAGAGTCATGACATCCTAATGCAAGGATGCATCTCTTCATGAAAGGGCACCCATGTGTGGGTATATAAGGCCCGCGTTTCTCATTGTAATATAAATTCATATATTATTCATTCTCATATATATATATATATATATATATATATATATATATATATATATATATATATATATATATATAAATTAATTATTGTCCTTATGGATATCTTTATATTCCGAGTATTTTGGATATTTACATAGTGAACTAGGTTGGTTCACCACAGTGGTATCAGAGCTTCGTCTTGATCCGTCTTTTGGCCACAAAATAGAGTTTCTCTAAAATCAGGTCTTTGACCTCATATTGGCCATTAGCCATTTATAAATCAAATATTCTACACATTTCATAGAAAGTAAAAAAGTCATTCTACACAAATTTAAAATATATATATATATATTCTTAAGGTGCACGTGAAGAAGTATAAGTGCACACCAAGAAGTTTGAAGGAAATATTCCATATTTGGCTTAGTTGAGTTAGTTGTCATTTAAAAAACGAGAAAAAGTAATTTAAAATAAAAGTTTCAAAAAAGAGGAAAAGTGAATATTTTATTTTACCTTTGGAGATTTACTGGCCCGTGGTTTTGGAAAACCATTAGCTCATGGTATTCCATACCATATATGTGTGTGTGTATTTATTTCTAAATAACTATACCATAGGGTCACTTTTCTTGAGCCCTGGCCACTTAAATTTTATTTGAGGATCTTTTGCATTCAGTACATTTACACATTTACTTATTTTCGAAGAAGTACGAAGTGAACTATGACAACTACAAATTATCCTACATTTTTGGAAAAATGTCCATTTTGTGCAATGGTGTTTAATTTTCAAGAATCCTTTAGAAATCAAAATTTTAATTGCACAAATTGTTGAAAACCATTTATTCTAACAGAATATCAAAATGACTACAAGAATTTGGAAGACGAACTAGCATATTATAAAGAGACCAATAGAAATTTACAAAATGAAGTTCTCATGGATAAACTTAAGAGTAAATTGTATTCTTTCCAAGAAGAACGTAATGAGGAGTTGCATGCACAAATTAAAGATGAGAGAAAAAAATATGACAAGACCTTGCTAGAACGAAATCAAGAAATCTCTTTCCTAGAAGATCAAAATCAGAAGTTAGAACAAGCTAATCGAAATCTTATTAAGAAATTATCAAAGAAATATTAAGAGAATTGTTGTTTAAAGAACCATAGTCAAAGTTTGGTTGCACAAATCAAGAAGTTGAAGAAACAGTGCCTGAACCTAGAGAAGAAATCACAAAAGGAAAGGTTAGAACAATTTACCAGTGAAGAAATAATTCATGAACCTATTGAAATTGAGAAGTTTCCAGTTAAAAAAATACAGACCTCGAAGAAAGGAATAAACACTGATCTAGTTGAATTACCAATAATATCAAGAGTTGAAGATATATCCAACAAACAAGATTCAGAAGAGATTTTTGTGCCTTATCGTCATACGAATCACAAGAGTTGTCACGACCAACAACAAAGTCAAGAGGAATATGAACAATGTTCTTCTTACCGACAACTAAAATGCAATATTGTAAAAGAACAAAGACAAAATTGACAACTTGTATGGAAGCCTGAAATGAGAAGCCATGTCAGAACAATCGATAATAAAATAGTTCCAATGAAGGTAGATTTGGGATGGATCACTCCCCAAAAGATAAAACACATCAGTTTAGGAATATGAAGGTTATATCATCTTGTTTCGTCGAGTATGACAACTACAAGCACAAAATATCTTGAGAAGACAATGCGAGCCAGAACAAACTTTAAGGGGAAGCCTTCAGTAATTAGTCTTTGAGGACAAAGCATTTTTAAGGGGAAGGCAATGTAACATAAATATATATATATATATAATAATAATAAATAATAAATGCAAATAACTAATAATTAATAATGAAGAGTCATGACATCATAATGCAAGGACGCATCTCTTCATGAAAGGGCACCTCTGTGTGGGTATATAAGGCCCTCATTTCTCATTGTAATATAAATTCATATATTATTCATTATCATATAAATTTATATATATTAATTAGTGTCCTTATGGATATCTTTATATTCCAAGTATTTTGGATATTTACATAGTGAACTAGGTTGGCTCACCACAATTCTCTACTAATCTTTCTAACCATTCAATCAAAATAATCAGAAATTCACCAATGAAAATCTCATGCAACTCTGTAAACACATACCGTTGCAACCATTGTTCATCACTCATCCGAGGGTTTCTATGCTCTCCTCAGGCGAATTCTCATTCCTTCCTTTCCATCCATTTGACGATTTATTTCTTAGTCGACCTCCAAAACATTTCCTCAATTACAAATTCTAGGTCCCGACAATGGAACCATTTGTTGGCGCGTAGTTGTAAGACCCTAGGTTCAAGCTATCTAACCAACAAAACCCTTAAAATACCAACCCTTTCGGCATCACCTATATGCAAGTGAAGTCTCACCCGAGGTATCTACTGGGACTACATGAACCAAGTTTCTACAGAGATGAGGGGATATGAGATCATCAACATGTTCATTGATACTTATATACCATGTGCACAATATTGTGTGTCTTTTGTCCCTTGATTAATTGGTAAACTCCATTATACAACACCATTATAACAGAAATTGCGACATAGACCATTCACTAGAACATTCATAATTACTGCGCAACACTCATATAACAAACAGAGATATATCTAATCATGCATAAATAGAACATCCATGAAAAATCACATAAAAAGACACATTGAGACACAGAATTTAACATGGTTCACCCAATCCTTGGGCTACATCCACAATGGTTGGCTTCTTTATTATTATTCGTGTAATTCATCTCAAGCTTGCACACTATGCTACAATAGATACATCATGATATCATTCCCCATCCTGCCTAGTCGCTCTGTAGTGCAAGCCTCTCTCTGTAAAATCTCCCCTAAACCTTCAGACATAGATTCTCTCCCATTCTCAGTCTATTCTCTCAGCAACAACAACAACAACAACCTATTTTTCCAACCCCTTATTCGCTCAGCAGCCTATTCTTCCCAACCCATTACATATGTATACACAGAGTTCAGGGCTCAAAACCCTACTAGATTTTCCCAAAACCCTATGACAACTCATTATGACTCATTACAACTCATGACAACACATAGTCCATGTGTGCTTTTCCTTCCTTTGCGTTTGCATGGTAATTTTCCTACTTTATCTCCTTGATTTATTTCCTTGCTTTATCTTCTTATGCATTGCCAAATGCACCTTTACTACGCACTTTGATCCTGAATGTGCCTTTATTGCACACTCTGGTCCTGCCTTCTCTTCTTTCCTATGTTACTATGCATCTCCTCAACCCTTAGGATATTTCTCCAAATTGCATCCAAAATGCATGTCCAATAGTAGGATAATTATCCTTTTGACAGGATTTGTTCAAATCCCTATAATCTACACAGATGTTAATGGTGCCATGTTTGTTAGTGAATGGAACGAGATTGGAGACCCATTCAGTCAAGGGAACTAGATAGATGAGTTGGGCATGAATAAGATTTTCAACCTCCACCTTGATGGCATTAGCTTTCTTTGGGTTAACCATCCAGATATTTTTGCAAACAAGCTTGGCTCCATCATCTGTTTGATTTTTATGCTTGATGATATGAGGGTCAATACCAAGCATTTCTTCAAATGACCAAGTGAAAACGTCATGAAATTATTTAAATAGGGCTATATAAAGTTCAATTTCTTAGGGAGAAAAATCACCACCTATGAGTATGTGTTCTACGACACTTAGATTCCTGGAAATGTCAATGGGAATGGTTTTTGAGATGTTAGCCAAATTCCCTTATGAAAATGCATCTTTTATCAAGATGGGAGATTGGTTCCATTGACCATTATCAAAGGTGATAGGATTTTTAATGTCATCCTCTAGTTGTTCCAAACCAGGAAGAAATGATGATTGGTGGTGCATATCATCCCATGGCCTATCAGGTGAATCCACGACCTCCATGATGGCCTCATGGGAAGGAAGTATGAGATCCAGGAAGTCATGTGAAGTAGGAAGAGGATTGATGGCCCAGAAAGGCCTTGGATACTAATCGGATTACACATCCTATGGATCAGTGACATTAGAGACTGACTGGATTACCTGATAGATAATCTCAGTCGTGTAGAGAGACATACTAGCTTAGAAAGACTTGACGTCCTTTGTATGAGGAACCACACAAGGGTCAAAGGACCCAAGGGATCTACTGGTCAACAAAGAGATCATGTTGATCGGAGCAATAATCGGAGAAGGAGTTGGTGAGTGTAACACCTCATTTTCCCCCAAGACTGTAATTATGCATAAGACTTCATATAAGTATGTTTATGAAGCATGTAATTATGTTTTGATTTAATGAAAACACCAAACCATTGACTGAGAGGGAACAACCTTGAAAATATTGGCCATGATACACAAGTGGGAATTGGTGAAGCAGGGAATTGATTGAGTGACTGGGTAAGGTAGAACTGGGATGTTTTGTGAAGAAAATAGGAATCTTATTTAACAAGCTAGATTATGCTTGCAAAGCATGGATAAACACCTAACAGCGTACCAGATCTGTATGGAGCCATGTGACCAGTAAAATAATTCATAGAGGTGGTTGGAAAATTAATGATTGTCGACATTTGGTATTTGAAGAAGGAAAGGGACAATTGAATGACCCAACAGTAGGATACCACGAACTTGCCCCTTTTCAGAATGGGAACTGCGGATACAGGTTGTGTTTGCATGAAGGCCATGGGGATCCCATGAAGCATGAAGAACAATGGAAAAACACCACTAGACATAAGATAACACACACAAGGGTGCACATGCAGACAGCAGAATGAAGAACAAGAGGAAAATAGGTAGAGCACAAAGAAGCTTGAGGAGAGTTGAATCGAGCAAGAAGGAGTGAGTAGCAAACTCACTGAGAAACGGGGTAGCGAACATAGGTGTTCGTGGGCACGGATCCAAGAAGATAATAAAATAGAGAGCTTTCCTTGAAGAAAATAGGAAGCTTGTCTGAGTTATTGATGATCACCCTGAACAGAGAAGACCCAAATACGGAGTTGGAGCAATAGTGAGCTATAGCTTGGTGCTTATTGGACAGAAACCGGCACTAGTAAGGGGAGGTTGTTGAGGGATTGTTTAGCAGAGAAGGGAATCCCTTGTGTAGAGGAAATCCAGTTGATAAACCACCTAATAAACATGTAGAGACCTTGAGCTCGGCGGGAAGGGAGCAACTTTTGTTGTTGTCAGAGGAGGAAGGAGAGTAGCCTTCTTGGATCATTATAAGTTTGGAACCCAGTTGAATCAATTTCCCTTTGTGGTATCATGACTTGGCCCAGGGATGGTGTAATGTAGGAAGGCACTCTATAGTATGGCCTAAGGTTGAGAGGAAAGGTGTACTCTCTTAGTTAGTTGGTGTTGGTTATTTCTTTATCAAACAAGAGTTTGACTTGCACTGTTAAATTGCACATGAATGATGTATATATATGTATATGTAAATAATTGTCTTATTTTTATGGAAATGAAATTGTATATAATCAATGAATTAAATTCCTAAGAAAGTGGAATGTGTTTCCATGGCTTTTAATGGATTTGTTAAATTGTGAAAATGAATAAGTATGGATTGTTTGATTCCATGTGAACCTTATAGCCTTGGAGGAAAGTTTGCAAGATATGAACAAAAACATCGTTACCCAGCGATGTGAATGTCTTGATGTCGAGAATTCCATGTGAGGAGTGGAGGACCCTAAACCCTATAGAACCATGATCTGTATGTAGAAATCTTGCAAGATATGAAAGAAGCTTGCCTCCGATGAGTAGAAATATTGATCAAGGTCCTTCAATGGTTGTTGATTCTTGGAAACTCAATAGAATCCTTGGTGAAACCCTGAAATTGTCTAAGTCCCCAAGATGGGTGTTAATTAGTGAATAAATCCCTTGTTAAGTTAGGAGAGTTTGCGGTCGTTAACTCAGTGGGATAAATATATCTCAACCCTATGTTAGAAGGCATTCTCATCGAGAGGATGAGTCCTTAAACAACCCAAGAGTTGGAATGCAGATTTATAATGACGACGACGAAATTCTTGAGACAAGATGAGGATCGTTGATCTCTCAGGAGTAACCTCGGCAAGATTTGGATCACTAATACTAGACACATTATCGTCGAGGTATGGAAGGTCATATTTTCATGCGATTCGTTGATCAGTATATAGGTGAGAGTTGATCTCAGTCGTAGATTATCAAAGGACCGTTATAAGTGATATAAAGGGGTATGATGTCATGTTGACGTGGTGTGCCAATGTGGCAGCCAGCATGTTCCGTGGGGTGACAGGTGTCACATGTTGAGTGGTCAAAGGTACTGGAGTGATCCAGGAAGGTATTGAAGCCCTCATGTATTCGACTCCAACATAGATATTTGGATCTAGATGATGTTATATCCTAGCCATTTTTCAGAGGGTGGATAGTAGAGGCCTATAGAGAGGTTCGAAGGATGAGCCGACAATGAAAAGGGGATTAAGGATTTAACGTTAGTTGTTGATTGGTGAGTGAGTAAGGTGTAATGACAGTTTTTGATCCTGGGTACATCATCGTCAAGAGTGGGAAGTTGGTAAGGTTGGGGTGTAGACTCCAAACTGTCAACGACAATGAAGGTTCTAGGATCGTTGTTATTCGTTGATTGGTGGGTAGAAGAGAAAACAACTACAGCCATCAATCTATCATGGAACCCACATAAGGAGAGTATAAGGGATGGGAATTAACCTCTGTGCAAGTTTGAAGCACCGACATGTTCGAAGCCCATTGAAGTCAGGTCCCGAAAGTCATCATATTTGGGCTAGTTCGATAAGAGTGATTGTCGTCAAAACTTTGGTTGGGGTGTTGATAACTCCATGAAAGGAGAACTTCGCAATGACAAAAGCTAGCTCAAGGGATTAGATTCATTGGATGCTCAGTCCAAGGAACGTCGGATCTAGGAGGGGCCCGATAGATGGATTGTCATTGGAGCATTCATGATTGAATGTTTATCACTCCACCAGAGTGAAGTTCGACAACAAAGTTAGGCTTATGTGGGTACAAATCCCGAAATGGTGAGTTAGGAAGGTGCCACATTGGCACCACATCAGTGCCACGTTGGATGGCATAAGTGACAAGGTGCCATGTGGTAGTGAGGTGGATTTAGGCCAAGAGAGTCTGGGAAACTTTGGGAGGTTGTATCTTTAGATCTAGAGCTCAACTTTGATCATGGATATAGTCGTTGGAAATCTCTCGGTGAGTTGAATCCATCTGCAAGGTTTATTGAGAGAGGTGAAGGCATTGTAAGAAGAGAAATTTGGGCATTCCATCATCCTAAGTGAGGATTATGGGGTCAAGTGTGTTACAGCAGTGGGGAAGGGGAAATGTTCTCATTAATGAGGAGTCTTTGAACATCCCTACACCAACACTCATGTAAGCATTATGGGAATCACCAACAAAGGGTATATTGGAACCCACATCGGTTCTAAGTTCTAGGGTACAAAAAACAAGTTCATTGATCATGACAATATTTCCTTGCTAAGGAAAGCATAGGACCCTAAATACTGACAAGACAACAGTAGACATCTCGCTAAACTAGGTGCACCCAAGTAGCAAGTTATACTCAAAAGGAGTGTTGACAACCTCCACCTAAACGGAGATGGTCTTTCCACTTGATTCAAAGGGGAGTGTGGTAATAATACCATGTGGCTTGAACATGTGTCCATCAAAATACTTCAACATGGTGTGAGACAGGTCGAGCTTTGGAGAGCCATTGGCTTTCCAATATGACATGGACATAATGCAAGTTGGTGCACCTTCATCAACCATTGTGTGGCAGATATTTTTTCCAAGTACTCTCACTTTAATCTAAAAGGTGATATGGTGGGAAAGCCAATTATAATCTTGGTCTGTGTCAAACACAATCAAACTGGATTCCAAGGGATCAACCTCACCTATGGCAGACAACAAATATTTTCGTTGTGTGGGGAAACATTGGAGGACTTCTAGAGAAGACATGGCACATAGTGCTTGGGCCAAGTCTTCCACAATGTTGTAGTTGTGGAAGCCCGTGTATTCAGATAATGTGTGCCATGCATCAAAGAACACCCTTGGGTGGGCAAAGTAATGTGTCAAAGCATGGCTTCTCTACCTGGAGAGGGCCACCAGGCTTGGAATATGAAGTTGACTCTCGATTTGCAAGACCTACCTCGGGGGTATCATAGTTAAGTGCTCGGGTCTATAAGGAAATCGTCCGATCACACATCATAACCTTGGTGGATGAGGATGACCCCTCTAACTGAGGAGTACCTTCCATGCCCCCCTTGCATAGGGGTAGGATTTGATGCAACCATTTGTTGAGGCTAGGGGGAATGGATGAGTCAAACCAACATGTTGTTGGGGAGCCTTTTATTGGGCAAGTTATCAATGGATTTCATCCTCCTAGGACATTGATGAGTAGGATGGTCCTTAGTACAAATCATACAAGGGAACCGACTCTTTTTCTTCTCTCTCATGCCTCCCCTAACATTAGTTTGGGCTTAAGGGGCTCCACGTTCATTGTTAGAGTTTTTCCTATTATTATTGTTCTTCTTCCCTCCACGTTGTTTAAGGTTATTCAGTTGCATGGATTTCACTGAATTCACCTTGAAGAGTTGAACAAGAGTCTGGGAAATTTGGGTGGTGGGCTTAGTATCCAATGGCTTTGATGAAATATGCATGTTACCCAACTGACCAGCTAACTGGCCCACATATGTATTGGAAACTTAACCTTCCACATGATCGGAATGGGGTCCTAGGTTTGGTCTATGTGGATATGTCGATGACCTTAAAGCATGTGGGATGATATCATATAGAGTGCCAAACTAAGAATATATGAGATCTAAATCTTGGGCATGCAATATAGCTTGCTCCTCGGAAGCCACCCCTGCCATAGAAATATCCTTGGTAATAGGTGGCAAGAGGGACTTGGTGAACCATTCCATAAGGAGTTTGTCAGGAATTTGGGCTTTGATAATTCTATGTCATCATCTCCACTCATGAATATGATTGGAAATGTGAGTGGATGTATCCTAATGCAGAGATGTCAACATCTTTGTCCCAATCTCGTACCTAATGGGTAGTTGAAAATGCATCAAAAATTCTGTTATCACTGAAATTTCGTCTGCACATGGCGACAAGAACTCCACACCATCAAAACAACAATGAAGTCATTCATGGCATTGAATTAAGTTCACAGCATTCCAGAAGGGTCAAAAACTATACAAAGTAACCAAAAATTGAAGGGCGCGTTACAGCAGTAGGGTGCGTGCGCGTATGCGCAGGACAAAAACATGTTACGTGCGCATGCGCGCCTGACACGCGACTGTTCACACAAAAAGCCACACATCTGCTAATACGGCACATTAATTGCATAAGTCGGCCTCCCGACTGCCTATGGACCGGCCCCCAAGATGATTTGACTCTCGAATCAGGGTCGGCTCTGCAAATGCGGCGAATTAATGGCCTAACTGAACCCTAAACAGGTCTGTGTTTACACCGGAAGTTGGTTACGTGACCGCCTAGAAAATGGCTATAAATATCCATGAAGACTCACCGTTTTAGCAGAGAATTCGAAGCAAAGTTACGCTGTCCAGATGATTCAGAGGTCAGTCTTTGACAAGCTATCCATCAGCGGCCTAACCCAGAGTTCTTTCACCACTCCGTTCAGTTCTATTCATTGTGTAAGGAAAGCATTGTGTTGAGGGCCCCGAAGGACCTTCCGCTGGAGGGAGAGGGAACCCCTGTCTCTGTCTTCAGCGTGTGCTCTGGTTTCGTTAATAGATCAAGCCTGGAACCATTGACGACCCTCTTGTCTCATGTTTGATGTTTTTGTTTATTTTCGAATTGTTGTTTGCTTTCAGTTGGTAGTTAGACTATATTCTGTTTTGTTTTTTGTTTTCTGTTAACCCCATGCTGCCACAGATGTTCTGTTCTGATGAACCCAACAAGACACGCAGAGCATTCTCCATTTTGCTCACATGGTGACCGTTTGAACGCGAACAGACTGGCGACTCCACTGGGGAGTTAAGGTATCAAATCCTCTCTCAATCGGGTTCAATTCGCTTTCCTTTTGTTGTTTTTAACTTACAGGGACTCAAACCGGCTTTCACCGACCTATTAACCGGTCGATTCACAGCAGAATCGAGATAACCGGTGTTTTTTCTCAAACGCGCGGGTATTCCACCCCACAGACATGCGCATGCGCTCTGGCTTTTTGATACAGTCCGCGTGCACACGCGCACCTGTCCATGTTAACAGCCACGCATTTGACTAAAAAAATTTCATTGTAAAGGTTTTGGATGTGATTTTCCTTTTCAACACTGATGTAAGGCATGCTCTAAACACTGCACCACTTAGACCCCTCAACTTATAAAGGGGATAGTCGAACATAGACACTTAGGAGGATTAAAATCATTTTTCCCTTATTTTGCTTTTTGCCACGTGGATGGCTTGTTTTGATTCATAATCTAAGTGGAACATCAAAATTGTAACCACATCTAAACTCACATTCGGGACTAGAAGTTGCAAGTAACAATCTTGAGTATGCTCTTCTCTCGCGCCCTCAGACGATCTTGAGAATTAGAAATAGATTGCGAAAACGATCTCATCTCCCTTAAAATTTCAAAACTTTTAGGCGAGGACAACGGCTCTTTCGAGACCCCTCTTAGTTTCATTTTTGCAAACACATTCTTGTAACGGGCCCATACATGCCCACACGTCAACAAAGCTAGAATAGTGTTTGAATTTCTGCTTTCTTAAATCAGAAAACTAGGAGAGCTTAAAGGTTTGTAACGGGCCCACACATGCCCACATGTTCAATCTGGGATAGTTTCCTGCTTTTTCTAGATTAACTCACACATAGGGAGTTAAAGGATAGTAACGGACCACAATGTCCA
>JASDQU010372409.1:0-13692 GCA_032191745.1 Picea mariana
AGACAGTTATGTCCTAAATGTTTTGTCTATGGCTTAAAAGCCCAACTCCAACGGACCGGCCGGACTGGTTTCCTCCATGCTGGGGCAGTCCGGTAACTGCGGCCGGTATGACTTGGCATTGTTAACCTGGTTTTTTTGGAAGCTCTTAATATAATACTACTTTTACTTAAAAAAATATATATATATTGTTTTCTTTATTAAAAATTGAATTAAAATTTGTATTTTTTTATTTGCAATATTTATTTGTATTATTTATGTCATAGATAATTGAATTTAATTGGATGATAATTTTTTTGAAACTTGTCATTTGTTATTTGTTAGATGGGGTGGTTGTGAGGAATGATTATTTTCCTCTCTACCTAGATTCAAATATTATAACTTACAAAACCAACTCATAATGAATACATTATTGTAATTATTATATTCTTATTTTCATTTCATTTTTAAAAAGTTATATATTTATTTTAATACATACTTAATATAGAAAGATGGATATACAATGTAAAACTTACAAAACTTAATTTAGGAGATTATTTTTATTAATTATGAATTTTTTTTAAGTTATTGATGGTAAATAATTTTCCTTTTAAATAATTATTAATGATAAATATTTCTTTTATTAATTTTAAATAGTTAATAAAAAAATAAAAATAAAAAATTATAATTTTTAATGATAATTTTTTTAATAATTTTTTTAAAATGTGATTTATACCATGGGTGAACTCTTTAGCTTAAAAGATCCACTTTTATTGATATAATTTTCTTAAAAGAAAACAAAAAAAAATAAAATATAAAACTTAATAAAAAATCTTCTAACCATGTTATTTAGAGAAATTAAAACTACTTAATAAAAAAAATTCTAACCATATTATTTAGAGAAACTAATAAAACTACTTAAAAAAATATCTTCTAACTATTTAGATATCAATCTCAACTATTAAATGGTAATCTATTATTATTATTTATTATGTATACAGTCTGAGTGGGTTTAATGGTTAAGAACATGTGTTTCCTTTTAAGAGGTCATAAGTTCAAATCCAGAGGTGGGTAGGGTAAATCTTCGTAGACTTTACCAGTCAAATCACCTTAACTTAAAACTTTAACCGAAATTAATGAGATGCTCAAACAACCAATCCTATAATATAAAAGGTTTACGTCACTTTTCCCTTTTGAACCAATCCTATAATACAACATGGTGGGACTTATGAATAAAATATCTTCACCTTACACACCAAAATGCAACATTGTGCGGCCAGGAACAAATAATACAACCCTAAACCATCGATGGTTTCCCCATTACCACTTCCAATATCAAATCAGACGATGTAACCTTCACATGGGTTGATAAATTGTGAAGACTTATCTGGTGGATGCACACACGGGAAGACCACACACCATGGATAACAGGTACGAATAACTTTCTCGCTCTCTGATTTTGTCTTCGTAATAATAATAATAATAAATGAATAACTTCCTGGTTTTTTTTCCCAACGATTTGTTTGGTAAAGTCTACAAAGGTATACATACCCTACCCTTCTCTGGATTTGAACCTGTAACCTCTTAAGAGGAAACACATGTTCTTAACCATTAGGCCCACTCAGATTGTATTGGTTTTTACACAATCATTAACCCTGTGCTAGCATATTACATTTAAATGCCTATTTACATATTGGAAATGGGCACATATGATTGTGTAATAATTATTAAATGTGTCCATTTTTAATAGATGTATCTCTTTAGGTGTAATTAATGAGAAACATAAAAATATTGCAATTAGAATTAACTTATTTGATAAGTGGACCACTATTTTTATGATGATCTTCTATTATGATTGGAAAAATGTGTTTTGAAAAAGTATATTTTAATATATTTAAGGACCCAACACATTTTAGAAATGAAGTAAAGTATATATATTTGTATATACATATTTAAAAATTACAATTGATATTGATATATGAAAAAAAACATGAATTTTTAACCTAACACTAATGAAAATATTATACCAAGTCTGAGACTTTTATATGTATTCACGATATTGTATTCACATTTATATGTAGAAGATATTTAAACATTAAAAAGTGTTAATTAAATATAAAAACAATTATATATAATATTCTCTACTAAATATAATTAAATATATTATTTAAAGAACATAACATATTAATCAAGTAGTTACTTTTAACTGAAAACATAACTTATTAAAACATTTAATAAAAGGATAAAGGATAAATAAAAGGATAAAGTGCATGTAAGTTTAAACTTTAAAAGCTAAAGCTTTTATAAGTGCATGCAAGTTTAAACTTTAAAAGCTAAAGCTATAAGTGAAAGGGTTTATTATGGCAAAGCTCTCACGTCTCACATTAGATATTCTTGGATTAAATATGAATACATATGTGAATGTCAAAATGGCATTTGGAATAAAATGTAGAAACACATGGTCGAGACCATTCTAAATATCCTATTATTTGAAGAGAATCTAAATTCAAGGTTATTCAATGCAAAACCATTCTGAGAGCTACAACACTTAGAGGCCAAGAATTATCCAACTACTTGGTCAGACAGACATGTGGTGCTCACATCGATATTGATGAAAAGATTCCATAACTCTTGTAGGACAGTAAGGGGTTACAAGTGTCAACAAAGCTAGAGAAACTAATGATGATGGTGTCAAGTTACAAATATTTTAAGTAACAAAAATTAAAGCAGTGTGTATTGATGAATTAAATTGCTATTTTTTTATTGTTTAATTGGATTTCAATATATAAATTATTTTTTTATTGTTTAATTAGATTTCAATATATAGATTATTTTTATCTTGTGTAATCTAAAATGTAATTTTCACTACAATTATAAAGTTCGCTATCACTATGTCATTCTATAAAATGTATCTCTACTATTAATTGCTTCATGATGTATCTTTACGATTAATTGTTTCGTGATGTATGATTAATTGCGCCTTTGTTTGAATAATTAGACAAGTGGATGACCATAAAATGGAGAAAATAAATGGTGGAAAGAGGGAGGACAACTAGAAGACACGTTGGCTTTTTGGGTGAGAATACAAACAATGTTGTGGAGCTTATAAGCCTTGTCAGTGGCCTCCAAGTTGCCACCCAAAACCATTATCATCAATTCATCGTTGAGGGAGACTCTCAAATCATCATCCAACTCATCTCCAAAATCCTGCATGGCGAACATCCTAGGCGAATCTCCCCCAGCTGGAGACTTTCAGGCCTTATGGAAGATTTTGGAGCTCTCATCCACCCCAATCTCACCTTAATCCCTTCTCATGTAAAACGAGAAGCAAACAAAGTAGCGGATCACCTGGCGAACACTGGAGTTGATACCAAGTCAGAACTCATACATTAGCAAGCCCATCTCTCTAACGATGCAGATCTCTCAAGGCGATGCAGAGACCTTGCAAACAGAGACTCCTCAGCCCCAGATGGGGTGACATGTGGCGACACCTTGCCACATGGCTCAGCATCAAGCCACAACTTAAATGTTGTAGGCCGCTCCCCATCCCTTCAACAATTACGATGGTAGCAGGCCATTACAGTAGCTATACGGAGGCGGGACTTCTCCCTTGCGCGAACGCACTAGCACAGCCAACATTCAATATGACAGAGATAAGAGTGAGCCATGCGATGCCGTCATATGAAAACTTGAAAGTTGGAGCGCCTGGACAAAGCTGGTTCATTTTCATTTTGGACCTCCCCGCCAGTTGGGAGCTCTGGTACAGTTTCCTCTGTATCTCCATTCACCCCTCATCCGCAATGACAAGGAAGCGAGGCAGGCCTCATCGAGGCTTAGCCTGGTACACCCACAAAGAGCAGCGACAAAGAAGGCAGAACCTTGAGCGCGCTCTGTCAATGGCGACTTCCATCCTTCGGCAGAGAGCAAGAGCCGACCGCTTGGCACTCCATGCCACTATAGTTGAGCCTGTGATAGAGCGTAGCACGCAAACCCTTGCAATTGAGCCTGGAAGCTGTCTGAAGGGAGGAGTTGCGGACGAGTTCCCAACCTGTTATGTCGAAGAAACACCGTGCCCGGAGGATTTCGCGACCACCCTGGAACCTCAAGCTACTGAGCCTGAAACACAGGCTGGAAGCGGTCTAAAGGGAGAGCCTGCAGAAGAATTCCCAATTTGTTATGTAGAAGAATACCGTGGTCGGGTGACTACAACCCCACCCGCCATGCTGAGAAGGTAATGAGCGATGATGAGGCTCGGAATAGTGCCTACGCAAAGATGAATGTGGATGAGGCCAGAGCAGGGATGAACGTGGACGAGGCCAGAGCAGGGATGAACATGGAAGTGGGGAATGAAACCTTCGGCAAGGCAGTAAACAATGATTTGCATGGTCCACTCCTCCGTGCAGAGCATCTGGCTCTCGTGTTCGAACTCCGAGGCCACATGGAAGACTAAGAGCACAGAGCCCTCCTCATGGGACATCATTTGGACCTGCTCCTTGATGCATACTCCAATTCTCCAGCGAGCAGAAATGTCCAATGTGTGCATAGTCGTTTGCCATCCTGGCCAAATCCACGTGTCAGAAAGGAAATTGCGACAGGTCACCAGGTATCTAAGTTTTCCTTTGCTAGTTTGTTTTTTCATCATGTTGTTGCTCAATGTTAACTTGAACTATGGCCATTTGTCCTGGTTTCCTTTGGGCATGACAGAGGGAAAAACAATTTTTAGCCTATCTTCCTAGACATATTTCACCCTAAACTATGCTAGTTTCCGGTAAAACGACAACATTTTTGGTGGCTCAAGACGACAATATCTCTGTGTATTTTTGTCTATGTTTCTCTGTCAACTTAATATAGCAGGTACTATCCCTTTTTTACTTAAAAAAAAAACTAGAAGACATGTTTAAGTTGATGTGGTGTTCACAACAATGCAAATAAGAGAGGATCATATTATTTTCCAACCACTTTTTAGATTACGTTAATAACTAAAACCCCAAACACTTTTTAGACTACGTCAATAACTAAAACCCAAACCCTAAGAAAGTCATCAAGTGAGTAGAAAAAGTTACAGGAACTATTACGGTGTTGCTACAACGCTACAAAGCCATGTAGAAAAGTTTTGATATAGAGCAGGGAAGTGGCAAGTACGGAGAAAGGAAGCGACGTCGTAACTAACATGGCCATGGAGTGCCATCACCGCCTCAAAGAATGGGGCCGGAAAAGAAATGCAGGATAGGAAGTGAAGAATGTCATGGCCTGGTTTTATATTTTATTTAAAATGGTTTTATGTTTTATGCAGGACACTATCTAAGCTGCAGTGATGAAACACGTCCTCGAGAATGGGGTGGTTACTTGATATGGTTGTGAGGTAAATGCATAACAACTGGAGTGATAAGGTGAATAAATGTATTCCTACAAATAAATGTATAACAACTGTTGATAAGGTGAATAAATGAATGATCGATAGAGTGATAAGGTGATAGAGGGTGTTAATGCTCATGACATAGGAGGGTGGTTTTGGAAAACTTGTCAACTGGTTGATAGGTTTCCTTGAAAACCTATCCCTAAACATTTCTATATTAGCATACCCTCTAAGCGGGTGAATGGTAATGCCGAAGTAATGTGAGGGAAATTTTCATATTAATGTTGTAAATTGGAATATTGCGATTGAAATAATCTTATTTGAAGTTGGTTCACTATTTTTTGAAGTTGTTCCTACATTTTGAAAAGAAATAATGTAAATTTTGTATATTCCACTGTAAATTCTAAAGTTCTATAATTAAATGTATGATTTTAAAGTTATGAATTTTATTAATCAATTGTTTATGGTTTTCATTAAAACACTTAGAATAATTCTTATTTGTACATTTGATCTTTGTTGATTGTTATGACTTTTATATTTAATAAAATACAAAACACCCTAAATTGGATATTATCTCAAACTACCATGTAATCACCTATAGCACACCTTACATTATGTTGTGTACTATCTATATGGCTAGGTCAGTGATTTCCAAGGTTGTCATTCAAAGATTTATTTCCCCAGAGAGTCAGATGTCTTAATGATGTGCACACCACTTTATTTTCATTGCTTTTTATTTATTCCCATTAATTACTACTTTTTACATTGGACCAACCAGTGTTTAAATAAAAAAATTAAGCAATATTGTATGATAACAGTAAACATTTGGAATTAGAATGTATCAAACTAAGTTATGATGAGTGAGAATTAAAAACCACTAACCATGTTTAATGAGGTTTTGACAATTGGAATGTTAAACATACTTTCTATCTTTGGATTTGTTAGACATCTTATAGTTTTTCTATTGATGAAGAATTGTAAAGAAATTTTATGTCTATAATATTAACTTATCTTATCTTCAGTGAGTCTTTATAGCATTGAGAATCACATAATTAGCTCCTCCACCTCTAAAACTATCACCACCACCACCAATCTTGCATAAAAATACATGTTCATGGATGGATAGGATAAGATGTACATATAGATCCATCTTATCTTCCATGCAAAATGACCCACACATCTCAAAGCACTTTATACCCAAACACAAACACATTTGTACTTAAATATTTCTCTAATTCCACCCTACATCCAATTTTCCTTCTTCTTACTTGCCTTTGTTTGTTCTTTTTTTCACAAACACGTCCGTACTTAAGTATTTTTATAATTCCACCCTACATCCATCTTTTCTTCTTCTCACTTGCCTTTGCTCGAGATTTTTTTCTTCTCACTTGCCTTAGCTCATTCGAGAACATCTTTGTTCTTTTTTTCTTCTCACTTGCCTTAGTTGGTTCGAGAACATATGTCTTCCTTTGCCCTAGCAGATCAATTGTCCTCTTTTGTGAAATATTCACACAATTCCCTTTCTTTTTGGCCCACCTTGACTTTCTGAGCCTCTCTTTTCGAAGCCTTTCTAATCCGTAGTGTGATTCTTAATGACACTTCTATCCATCCATTAAGTACCCCGATGAAAAGGTGAAGCCATAACATGTAACTCACTGGAAGGCAAGGGCTTGCTACCTTGCAACTCCTCTTGTTAAAATATAAATTACATGCATTCACCATTAAAACTCCTAACTAAGGAAATTGAAGTGAAATGGCAATTTGAGAAAAAATTGAAATAAAGAAACACAATTTATTGCATGCATTCCCCATTAAAACTCTTGACCAAGCATACTAAGGTGAAATGCTAATTTGAGAAGTATTTGAATTGAAGAGTTAATTTGAGAAGCATACTGAGGTGAAATGCTAATTTGAGAAGTATTTGAATTGAAGAGTTAATTTGAGAAATATTTGAATTGAAGAAACAAAAACTTTGTGAACTTTATTATTATCAATAGTGCACATTTAAATGAAAATTATTTTAATTGAAGAAACACAAATTATATGAACTTTATTATCAAGAGTGCACATTTAAATGAAAATCATTGAAAGCCACATTGTGAAATAAAATAATATAAAGACAAAAATAATAGGCATAATTGTTATATTATTTATTTACAACTTTACTTAATTATGAATTAAGAATGAGAAACTATATTAGATAATATATTGAAATATTTCATTTAAAAAATAAATGGAATTTATCATAATTTAAAATCAATTTGTACAAAGTAAAAGTAAGTTTAAGTTGGATTTATAAAAAAATTACTGTGTGTGAAGAGAAGACGACTTTGTCATTACCATCATCTACCTATTTGTTATAACCCTAATTTGCACCATACATGCTTACCTGGCATCAGGCCATCTCAAATCCCTTCTTTGCCAAAAGCACTGCTGAACAACTCTTTAAAAAACCTCTTTTATAAGGGTCCACGCACCCTACTCCATTACTGAACGCGTGTACATGCTAGCTGACCTAAAACAGCCCGTGTGGACCGACAAAAGCACAAAAAAAAGAAAGTTGTCAACGAAAAACATATCTTTGGGTGAGTTAACTGAAACTCCCGGCCATGCATGGCCGAGGGTTCGTCCAAATACCTAGCTTCTTCTAGCCTATAAAAGAAGGGCTAGGGGTCCCAATTGGAGAAGGAAAAAGATAACAAAGAAACTCTGCCCAATTTCATATCTCCATTGTCCCAACCCTTTAGCCATCTTTGTGTAAGAAGAGATACAAAGAAAAGAAGTTGGAGGACATTTGAAGAGGAGCCCAAGATCAGGATTCGCGGAGCAGTGGCTGGTCTCGACATTTGTAGGTTGATTCATTTAAAGTAATAAAGAAATGTTTTTCCCGTCCCACTTTATGAGTTCTTCATAATACAGTAAATATATGTTTGAATCTCTAACCCATTAGTCTATAGGTAAAATGCATGTGTAGTTTGTTTCTTGTTTTGCATACAGGTCATCTTTGAAAGGAGGACT
This sequence comes from Picea mariana, assembly GCA_032191745.1. Classification (NCBI taxonomy): domain Eukaryota; kingdom Viridiplantae; phylum Streptophyta; class Pinopsida; order Pinales; family Pinaceae; genus Picea; species Picea mariana. The sequence continues at coordinate 8,351 of JASDQU010372409.1, forward strand.
GCTAACAAGTGATCAAGCGAGAGGAAGGATCGATATCAACCATCTGGAACAAGGTATGTTGGTCTAAACCATGTATTTACTGAAAAGGAATGGGGTTTAAGTCTGGGGAAGAAGGTAGAAAGTAGATTTCTTTCGGTCATAGCTGCATGCATAAGATAACCCTATTTGCTGGTCCGTAAGGGGATTTCCCTCACAAAAAAATTGACAACCATACTGGGGAAGTCTCTAGGGTTTCTAGGATTTTTATTTGTTTTTGGGTAGTTTTAAAAGACTGGTTTTCTTGCCTGTTTTTTAGTTTCTGCAAAGTCTGAGCTAGTAGAGAGTCTGGTTTTCCATACCATCTTTCTCTGTTATTTGCTTGAATGTGTTTTTTTGGGACCCACAGAGGTACACACGACCTGCATAAGATCTGCACGTGTGTATCCGCGTCTTACTCTCTTACAGCCCACATGTGAACGCTAGCTGAAGAAGTAGCAGTAGCGTGTAAATTCCAAAAAATTTTGGAGGCAGTCATCCTCTTCCCTGTCAGAATCAGTGATTCTCAAGGATTTTCTGGAATTCTTTCTAAGTCCTGGTTGTTTGCAGTCTTGTCTCAGAGTGGTTTGTTTTACAAATTTTTTCCTTACATTGCTTGTTTTTTTTGTTTAAAAGAGTGTCCAAGCCTTCAGGAGATCCTGGTTATCAATATCAGTGGTCTCTTCCTGGTTTGGATTGCCTGTTTTTATTTTTTCTCAAAGTTTAGAGATACACGCGTCTTGTACAAGGTCGGCCCGCGTGTACACGCCCTCTGGTTCTATACAGCTCGTGTTCACACGCTTGCTATTGGATTATCAGTAGCGTGCTTGGGCATGATAGTTTTTGTTGAGGGTAAGGCAGTCATCCTTTCCCTTGATGAGAGTTATACCTCTCAGGTATTTGAATCTCTGTCTTAGCAGTCAGTAGCTTAGGATTAATCTTAGTCTTAGCTTGCTTTTTCTCATTTAAAAAACAGTTGTCATAAAAAATAAAAATAAAAATTAGGGTTTTTAGACAAGTGTGAGAGTCATTTTTTAAAGTTGCTAGTGTGTGATTTGTTGAAGTGATTCTTTGCGATCTGTGATTAGGCCAAAATTGTTTTTCTTGGTTTTTACTTATTGGTTTTTTTCCTTTTTGTTTTATCAGCATTTAAATATAAAAAAAAATCTCTTTCATTTTCTTGTTTGGTTGAAGAGTGTGATTCTGCATTATTAGCCAGGGAAAAGTTGCTTATTTCATAAGTTTTTGCAGTTTACTTAGATCATAAGTAGCTCGTAGTCAAGTGAAATTCCTTTTGAGTTTGCTATCCAAAATCTTAGAAAATTTATATATATATATATATATATATATATATTGAAAAGTTGTTGAAATTTTTCATTAAGTAAAAGTTTTTGTTTCCAGCTTTTTACTCATTTTTACTTTCGCCTTTTAAACATCATCAATTTCAATTTCATACCTCTTGACATAAGACAAAGCCATAAAATTAACGCTAAATATAAAATTTATTATACTTTTATGTTTGTAGGGTTAACCAACTAATTCAGGATTAGGGCCTTGGATTAGGTTGGAGAGGAAACTCTTCAAGGCCATTCAAAATCAAACATTGGAGTCTGAGTTAGGGAGTGTCTAAGTCCAGTATCATGAAAGTTATCTGGGACCCCCCTCTAACACAGGGGATAAACATGAGGTCGCGTGTGGAAAGGTAGTGGAGATAACCCCTCCAAAGCTGGACCAATCGTAGTGGAGAACACATATAGAGGGCTTGTTTTGGGATTCCATCAATTGCATTTGCCATGGGGCTTCATGGGTCTCGAATCCGTTCGAGGTACTCAGTTGTCTTCTGGACCACTTGCTTTCGATACTTTTGACAGGTTTCGGGCTCGCTACCCTGCTCATTGTGGTCTACCCAACTTTTGACTGTACCCGCTTGGTGACTATTCGCGCGCTGGCAACCTAGTTGCCTATCTTTTTTAGGGACATACACAGGTGACTGCGGGGGTATACCGCAGTACTTAGGACAAACATCGGGCCACGCTTTGCAGAGTATACCCGGAAGGTGCTTCCGTGTTCGAGTTGCACTTGCACCGGTAAGTTTCTCTAGTGTTGGTTGTTGTAACTGTTCTTCCAATTAATTTAGTTTTTGCCTATCTTATCTTCTAGGGACTTTTCTTTAGTGTGTGTTACTTTTGAACATTTAGACTACCTTAGAGTGTCTTTGATATTCTCACACAGTGGAGGATCACGAGCTCCACTGGTCACGAAGGCTTCTTGGCCTATCGTCGGTTACACTGGAGCCACCCCCGCCACCATTAAGGCGAAAGCTAGACCAACAAGGGTCTTTTGAAGCGACCGGGTCACAAGCAATTGTGCCCAACCAACATCCGGAGGAATCGACCGTTTTGGACCTTGGAGCGAACACTCTTGTCCCAATTGAAACCCCCACCACTGATTTCTTGGCACCTTTCATCGTACCAATTCAATTTTACGAGCGCTAGACAGTGTTGCACACAACAATGGAAGCAAATGTTGTTACTCCTTCTGGGAATTCTTCAATTCCCACTACGGTTGTCACCACAGGAGAGTTTTCACCTCCTAACCCATCGTCACCGGTCCGAGCCACCATGGTCTCAACCACTTCTACATCACACAGTGGTCCGATCCCGTCTTTGGCAGCGGCCACAACCTCTTTCACACCAAGTGTGACAGGCCCTCCGTTATCATACGGGATGCCTAGTTCAGGTACAAGTCTTGTACTTTCCTACTCCACTTTACAGACTTTAGGTCTGGGGGCAGGGAGCTCTAGCGCTCCTCTGCAAGGTCACATGGGGGGCACTCCTGCTCCTTTTAACGCTTTCCCTTATGGAGGAGGTCATATCCCTCCTTCGTCCCCTTCACTTGGTGGGGCAACCTACATACCATAGTTTATTTGGAGTGGGGAGTCAAGGACCACTTTCGCATAATATGCCGGTAGGTTTGACACTGTTTTCTTTGGCCGGAATGTTTGGTAATAATGCCTTCTCGTCAGCCACCTTCCCGACTGGGGGAAATCCTAGTTTTGGACAATCTATTCCTATGCAGGGTACTATTCCTCCACAAGGGGCAAACCTAGGAACTTCTTCTGCATCAGGGCCTTGGAATTCTTGGCAGGGATCCATTCCCTCGTCCAGAATGTCGATCTGGGGTAATTCTTTCCACAATCAATGGAACCCAGGACAAGCTACTATACATATCCCCTTGGGACCGACATGGGGCAACCCTTCCCAAATTCCTTCGAATATAATGCATGCCCAACCATCAATGTCCTATTTGAGAAATCAGTCGATGATGTCTCCACATACGCAAAATCCATACGCTGGCCAGGGCCATGGTTTCTACTCCAGAACTTTTCCTGGCAACCTAGTGCCAATCAAACTCCAGACCCCTTTTTCCCAGGTTATCACCAACAACCCAAACTACCCTTCCTGGCGACTTTGCACTTGTCAGATTTGACAAGGTTGTTGAATGACCCTATTTGTCATGATCCGCGTTGGCCTCCTATGCCGACAAAGTTGCCTTCGGACATTCCAAAGTTCGAAGCCAAGCCTAATGAAGATCCAGGAGATCATGTGACTACCTTCCATCTGTGGTGCTCATCTAACTCGTTGAAAGATGACTCCGTACAATTGCGATTGTTTCAATGTACTCTCATTGGGAGTGTCGCGAAATGGTACATTGAGCTCGATCACTCAAGATACTCTTCATTTGGCGAGCTGGAAATGGATTTCCTAAACCATTTCCAGTTACCTGTGAAATACGACGCTGGCACAGAGCTGCTGGCCAATCTCGAACAGACGAAAATGGACCATATCTCTGATCACATCTGAAAATGGAGACACCGGAAGAGTTTAATTAAGGTGCCAGTGCCACCAGCATTCCTGCTTGAGTGGTTCCTTAAGTCTTTGGTCCCGCAGTTATCCAAAGACATCGCGACATCGGGAGTATTCTTCGAAGAAGACGCCATCATGAGAGCTCAACAATTTGAGCTCATCTATTCTCAATATGGTTTATTATACAACATCTTGCCAGATGCACCACGCTCAATACTAGATAAAACTAGACAGAGAGCTGGACCACATGCCGATGGTATTGTTAGTTTAGCACAAACAAAGCCCGCTGAGCAATTGACGAAGCAGTTGCAGCAGTTATCTATACAACACACAGTGGCCAGCCAAACTACTACTTTGGCTGCTCCCCCTACCAAAACACCGGAGGTACACACAGTGCAATTGACTAACCCAAAGGCCACCCAACAGCCTGAAGGAAAGAAAAAACAACGAAAGAAGGGTAAGGGGGATAAAAAACCTACCGATAATGCTGGCGAGGACAAAAATAAGAAACAGAAGGTGAGGTATCCATGCAACTTGTGCACAGAAGACCACCCGACCCATCTATGTCTTCGGCTTGCAGAATCCCAAAAGTTTGTGACGCAGCAACAGCGTTTTGTGTTGACCAATCCATTTCAACATGGGCAAAATCTAACCCAAGCCTCTGTAAGCATGGAAGGGGGTAGCCAAGACCCCTCTCTGCCTGCAAACAACCCTGCATCCGCGAACGTATATATGGTGAGGGGTGATGCTTTTATATCGACTAGAGCGCATGACTATAGTAAACCAAGCACTTCTGAGAAGGGTAAAGAATCTGAACTCCCATCTCTTCCTCTACAGATTGAGAAGACATTGGGTGAAACAATGACACGCATTCCCAAAGGTGCATTCAAAAAATCTTCTCATAACCCAAATGCAAGGGCCGCCCAGAACTACTCTGTGGTGGAAGATTTATCACAAACCCCTTGTGCGATGTCCGCTTTGGAGGTCCTCCAAAGCTGCCCTTCCCAGAGGAAAGCCTTGTTAACCACTTTAAGATTTATCGAGACTTGTAATTCAGGTACAATCATGCTGGATACAACCGACTTAAAACCTCGTCTACCTTACCATGTAGCGTTTCAGATAGTAGTGGCTTATCCCACGAAAATTTTTACTCGGAATATTTTCCGCACGGTGGTTGATGAGGGTGCCTTGACATGCGTTATGTCATTGGCATGTTGGAAAGCCATTGGCCAGCTCATTTTGTCTCTGTCACCTACTCTCCTCACCGCTTTTGACGGTCGTTCGTTCCGACCACATGGTATCGTTCCTTCTTTCCCCGTGCAGTTAGGAGGGAAGACCGTGTGTGTTGAAGTAGAGGTAGTCGATGCTCCCCTCGACTATAACCTCTTGTTAGGAAGGAGTTGGACTTATGACATGCAAGCTGTGGTTGCTACAGTTTTCTGGGTCTTGTTGTTTCCACAC
>JASDQU010372409.1:13742-60905 GCA_032191745.1 Picea mariana
TCCCCGTGCAGTTAGGAGGGAAGACCGTGTGTGTTGAAGTAGAGGTAGTCGATGCTCCCCTCGACTATAACCTCTTGTTAGGAAGGAGTTGGACTTATGACATGCAAGCTGTGGTTGCTACAGTTTTCTGGGTCTTGTTGTTTCCACACGAGGGTCGGATAGTGACCATCGATCAATTGTCCTTCTCCAGACCTGACCCTGCATTGGGGGCATCCACGGTCCCGATGATTGATAATCCTCGACCAGGTGTTGTCAATGTAGGGGTTGGTTTGTGCCCATCTTTGATGGGTACCTTCGATTACCTGCCCCCTTAAGGCAATATCAAGTTTATACCCAATCACCACAAGGTTGATATTTTTCAAGTTTCGTCATTCCGCACGACTTACTTTGACGATCCGTGGATACTTCCTTCCCCATCGGCCATGATGGATGGGACAGGGCACCCAGGCATGTCCATGCCCTTGTTCGTAGCTGAAGTAGCGTACTCTTTAGTCCAGCAAACTTCAGCCCACATTTATCCAGCTCTTGCACAGGAGTTCGATCCACTACTAGAGCCTATTTGGGCACAGGGTTCTCTCGCTCACACCGATTCATTAGACTTAGTCTTGCCCTCTGATGAAGCAATAATTGAAGCAATGACTAGTCTGGATAAACCCTGGGAAGATCTTCATCACAGATCATACTTCCTCCCAGAGTTAAACTGAATTGAAGCGTGAGAATTCACTGTGACTATGACGGGAGATCGGTCTTGTACTATTAATCCCATAGCTATACATGAGGGTAAAAAGTTCGTCAGTCAGTTGCCCCCCCCGCGCACAATCCTTCAACTTCAGAATCTACAAGGCAAGGCAAACTTTTTACGACGCTTCATCGCCAACTATGCCGAGATCACCAAGGGCTTTATGCGCTTACTGAAGAAAGACATTCCCTTTTACTGGGACGATGCTGCTCGATTCTCTTTCAACACATTGAAACATGCCCTCACAACTACCCCTCTACTCCGACCACCTAACTATAACAAGGATTTCCTATTATATCTAGCTACAGCAGAGTCAATAATTGGCATGGTTTTAGTTCAGGAAGATAACTTGTTCTTAGAATACATGATCTAGTCCCTGAGCCAAGGCCTCATAGGACCAGAACTAAATTATTCTCACATCGAAAAACTTGTGTTGGCAGCAGTTCATGCTGTTCAACGGTTTCGTCATTATGTTCTGTTTCACAAGACCACCATCATTGATGTCGTGAATCCATTCCAGTACATGTTGACACGACGGGTAATAGGCGGAAAAATCAGTAGATGGATAGTCATTCTCCAGGAGTTTGACTTAGACTTCATTTTAGCAAAGTCCAAAAAGTCACTGGTCTTCGCAGAACTTATTTCAGAACTTCCGGTTGAGTCAGGTGACGTTGTACCTAAAGAATTTTCTATCCGGAGAGATATGTTTTGATCACATCTTCAGATCCCTGGTATGGAGATATGCTTATCTATCTCTAGACTTTCAAGTGCCCCACCTCTGCTTCTTTTGATGAGCGTTGACATATACGCCATCAAGCTAAGAATTATCTCATACTCGATGATATGTTGTATCGGATAGGTGTAGACTGCATCCTACGTCGATGTCTCACGCATGAGGAAGCCGTTATCATACTTAACGATTGCCATATCGGAGCTTGTCGCGGTCATTTGTCTGGGTTGGCAATAGCCCAAAAGATTCTACAAGCAGGTTACTTCTGGCCGATACTTATCAAAGATTGTATCGAATCGGTCAAGAAGTGTCATCCGTGCCAAATCTTCTCTCGGAAGATGAGGGCACATCCCGCTCCCATGTTTCCTATCATCGCAGTTGGTCCCTTCACCAAGTGGGGGATTGATTACACTACTTGCAACCCTCCTTCAGCAAGGGGGCACCGCTATATCATCGTAGCTATAAACTACTTCACAAAGAGGGTCAAAGCTATGCCAACGTTTAAAGACGATGGAGAGACTGCAGCTGTCTTTTTATTCAATCAGATAATAGCAAGGTTTGACGTCCCGAGGGAGATTGTCACTGACCATGGCAGTCACTTTTAGAACCAGATGATGAACGAGTTAACATCAAAGCTTGGGTTATGGCAAGAACATTCATCACCCTACTGCCCCCAAGCAAATGGGCAGGTGGAAGTTGTAAACAAAACTCTTAAGACCATTCTACAACGAACTATCAATTCAACCAAGTCAAATTAGCATTTGATGTTATACTCGACATTATGGGCTTACCGAACATCTGTTAAGACTGCAACCGGTTTCTCACCTTTTCAACTTGTTTACAGGTTGGAGGCGATCTTTCCCATCGAATGTCAGATCCCATCTCTAAAGTTGGCAGTACAATTATTTCCAGACACTTCTCCACTTGAAGAATGGTTAGTATACCTTGAGCAGCTCAATGAGCAGCATCGTGATGCGGCCCTGGCCAATGAGGCTCATAAACATAAGGTCAAGTGTCAATATGATAGGTCCGTTCGTCCTCATATTTTCTCTAAGGCGACCTTGTCCTGGTCTATGACCAAGATAAGGACCCCCTGGGGGCAGGAAAATTCAAACCCATGTGGTTCGGGCCTTTCATCATAAAAGAGGTTTTAAAAAAGGGTGCTTATTGTCTGGTTGATTTTGAAGGGAATACTTTGGCAGAGGCTAGAAATGGGCTCTACCTCAAGAAGTATTACTCATAGGAAGGTCTTTGTGGGTAACTTTTTGTAACATATGTATAGTCTTTGTACTATTACTTTTTTAGTTTCTTTTAGTATTATGGACGTGTCGTTGATACTATCTTTCGTCACTGTGACAGATGTCAAGTGATTTCGAGGTGTTCATTGGGTATGCAGACGGTGCTAGTCGATACACTCGGAGGCTTGCCTCCGCAGCTTGGGTAATCTTTACACCTCAAGGCCAGTTATTATCTTCCGGAGGTATATGCTTAGGTGACACCACGAATAATGTTGTCGAGTATAGCACAGTTATTGAGTTGCTTCGTGACGCTTTGTCATTGGGTATCTCTAATCTTCGGGTCTATCTCGACGCTCAACTGGTTGTGTATCAGTTAAACAGAGTGTACTGGGTTCATGATCCAACTTTATACCGACGATTCCTTAGGGTATGTCTCTTAGAATGAAACTTTGATTATATTACACATTTTTATGTTCCTAGGAGATCAAACCAAGTTACATATACTCTAGCTAATCAAATTTTAGATTGGCATCTTGCACACATATGAAAGAACATTAACATAAGCATGTAAATACATTTTTGCACACATGATCCATAAGACACAAAAGACCAAAAAACCATATATAATATCATAAAGTAACCAAAGTACATAGATGGACGCAAGCGCCTCAAAAATATAACCAATAACGAGTCACAGGGCTTATGCCCTCAAAAAATATATACAAGTAGTGCTCGTGGCACATCAAAATGTCTAGCTAAAGTCAGGGCCTGTGGGCCCTGTTATATTGGTCCACAGCATTGGCTAAACGCCGAAACAGCCGGACCCACGTCCGTGGTGCCCCCACTACATGAGGCTGCATAGATGGTGGCAAGTCCTCAATCTCTGCCATCGAGACCGTTCGAGTGAGCGCAGTAAAGTTACGCTCAAATCGTCTCAATACCCTCTCAGCCTCCTCGATTGGAAGATCTCCTGCTACTGTTGGTCCCCCTGCGACGACAGGTGTGGCCCCTGGCCGAGGAAGACGCTTGTTCCTCACATAGTCAGCGGGTCACACTGGTCCCACATCTGCACACAATGAACACATATCCATCAAATACTCTGGTATAACAAAAAAAAAATGATATATATAACAAAACAACAAAAAAATTACATATGTTTAAAACACAAAAAACTACAAAGGTGGAGACTTACCCATCTCCCCTCACTCCTCACTAGGAGGTACAGGTATCTCAGGGTCTCTCGAGAAATCTATCCTGGCATAGGGGTAATCCTCTATAACCGGGATCTGTCGTGACAGCCACGCAAAGAAGTCATCATCGAAGGACTCATTGGTCCTTCCGCCACCCTGTTGCGACAGTAATACTGCCCATCTACACACAGCAGGAAGAGAGGCCTGATGTCCTTGTACCACTACTCGAGGATTGAAGCTCGGAACTCTCTAAAAAAACAACGAACACAGAATGGTCCCGAACCCGAAGTTCCTATGTGTCCGCAAATGGAAATCTATCAATTGTCTCTTCATACAATCAAGCAAAGTGGTACTCCAATCAAAAACTTGTGCATTTAAGCACTGGACTGCGCAGTTCATCTGTGCAAGGGACGCCTGATGTAGAGTCGCAGAACCAGTAATTCACCCAATAAGCAATACTATTGCCTATAGCGATAATTTAGTGATCTTTCTTATAGGCACCTGCGTGCTCGGGCGGTCTGTATCAGTTGCACAGTATAGGCCTATCAATTCCGTTATGTTATGCGGCCCTGCAGGAAAAGTCCGAAAATTGACTGGTTCCCCTCTCCTGGAGAGGCCAGTAAAAAAGTAAATGTTCTCGACCGTGGACACTAGTGACTGCCCCTCTAACATGAATGCCTCTGCATCCGGATGCCAGTAGTCAACCAAAGCATTCAGTAGCCTAGGTTGTGCCCGCATGAAAGGACATAGGAAAAACTTGAGTAACCCACACTGCATCAAAGTATCCACATCATTGGGGTCTTCCCCAACCAACTCATTTACCTCTTCATGCTCTCTTTCTCTCCAATGGACATACATCCTGCAAAACACCAAGGATCAGGAGAGTTAACCCTTGCTTTTTATGCCTTTTTCATTCCATAAAGGGGTCCATGCATGTTTTCATGGTAATAGTCGCGTGTACACACGGACAGAGTTTACTCTGCCCGAATGTACACACGGCCTGTCCAGAGACAGTCTGCGTGGACCTAGGGACGACCTTTTAAAGGTCGACGCCCCCCTAAAAAATGAAACCCAATGCACAAATAAAGACATGAAATGCAAGATAAGGGAGTTTGTACTTACTTGGTCCAGATAGAAGTTTGTTTCATTCACTATAGCTCCCAGAATCACAACTTTTGACAAAGGGGGTCTTTTGGCTCCAGAATCAATTTCCAAATCAAGCAATGGTGATAATGAGTTGCCAACTTCTATTTATAAACTTTTTGGCCTCTTTTTGTCACTTTTTTGGCCTCCCTTATCATTTTCTTTATACCAAAAATCATTTAGAGTGATTCAGGAGTTATATAGGAGGGATTTGATCAGGTATTGGGACAGTTTTTTTTTTTTTTTTGAGTTTTGAGTAATTTTCGATGGTCCGTGGAAATTTTTTCTAACGATCTACTTGAACATATAAGTTAGGTTTCTACCTTGACTTTTTCATCTCGTTGTCTTTTTCCTTTGCCATAGGATCGATCCCACCGGGTTGTGACACAGAACCATCATCTCTGCTTTAGAAGTGTCGCAACTTGGTGGTAGAGCTTACCGGAACATGGATGCCCTAGGTAGATCCTGGTTGCATTATGGTATTCATGCTATCTCTAAAACACTGTAGGCTCGGGATTCCTTGTAGTTTTTCTTGAATACGAGTTTGAGCCTCATTTGCATGATTCTTCTTCGCTCTAGACCTCACCCTCAGGACTCCCAAAAAATAACGGGTCTTCTTTTAAGCCCTTTTCAGACCCTCTAAACATGAAAATATTTCCGAGCGATCTTGTGGCCTTTCACGCTCGTTAAACTGAAATTTAAAGTCACGTCTGTTCGACGGTAGTTTACCCCTTTTTCAGTCCGGACGGTCAATTGTACGAACAAAGGTATACTCTATGGAACTTCAGTTCTCTAGAAGAGTACTCTCAAGTATAATTTTATCCCTTTTTCGGGCCTGAGGGACTAAACTTACGAAGAAAGAACCCCCACGGAGTCCATAGTTAAGATCTTTTCAGACTCCCTAAAATTGAAAAGATCGTCGAGTGACCTTATTCTTTCACACTCGTTAAACTGGTCCAGAAGAACATTCCTGACAAAGTCCATAGTTAAGCTTTTTTCAGACTCCTTAAAAATGAAAAAATGGTCGAGTGATCTTGTCCTTATCATACTCGTTAAAATGGTTTTGAATAGACGTCTTGTCGGTGCTAGTTTACCCCTTTTTCGAACCGACTAGACTATCTTCGAAAAAGGTACCCCAATCGAGTCTCCTTTTATGTTTTTTCAGAGTCTCTAAATATGAAAAACCACCAAGCTTACCTTCTTTGGGCTCGTTAAACTTACATCAAAGGACGTTACCATTGTGTGTTTTGTTAACTGTGTTTGCATATCTTATACGCCAACCTTGTAACAGTTTGCTACTGTGTTTTAACACCCTTGGCCCCCGGAGGATTTTTCCCGAGTATCATTATTTTGAACATTAGTCTTCTCCTAGTGCCTTGAAATTGTATGTTTGCAACACTCATTCCTCCATTGTAACGTAACATTCCTTTATTCTTTTTCCAAAATTATTGAAAAAGACAAAAAAATCAAATATACCCCAAAAAGAGGAAGGGAAAAGTATTTCCTTTATTGGCAGCATAATGAGTCGCCCTTGGATAAAGCACATCTGTCTGTTTGTTCATCAAGCTTTGGGATGTAGTACGAACTTAGGAAGTTGTTCTCGCTACATAGACTTATGTCCTCCTCCGTTTGGTTATTCTTCCAAACATATGGAGAGTTTGCGTTGCCTCCTGCTTCGTAAACTTATGATTAATGCCATGCTGCCTAAGTTTCATCATTTGTTGTGTTGTTGTCCAAGGGAAGTTTCTACCAAGCCTGAGTCAGCCCCTCTACAATTTGTCTCTTGCCCTCATACCCGGCCATCCTGAATGTCCAATCAAGTCCTTGTTCGAAATCAAAGAAGCCTTCAGTCTGATCATCAAGATTATCTAGTCCATGATTGACGATCCATCGAAGACCTATGGGTAGTGAAGTCGTACACTCATATTACACTCCTACCTTGAGTTTTGAATATTTTGAAGTTGTTGCTCGATCTCTGAAGATCTCATATCTAGCCATCAGACCGTATCAGCTTCTAGAAGATGGATACTCTATATGTATATCTTTTTGATTTCGAGATGTAGCTCCGCTGTGTATTGTTCGCGGCTACACTTTATATAGTTATTTGACATGGATCTACAATGTATTTGATTGGTAGCAAAGATTCTATTTTATCATGAGCATGGGTATGTCCGCCTCGGTGAGACATTTGCTATTTTATAGACGACGCCTCCCGGTTCCTGATCCTGGGCTCACTTGTTCGGCACATCAGTAAAGATTGGTAATGTATTTCGACCATCAGATGCTCTTCTAACTTCACACATTAGGGGGCATCTGTTATAACCCTAATTTGCACCATACATGCTTACATCTTTACCTGGCATCAGGCCATCTCAGATCCCTTCTTTTCCAAAAGCACTGCTGAACAACTCTTTAAAAAACCTCTTTTATAAGGGCTGACACGCCCTACTCCATTACTGAATGCCTGTACACGCTAGCTGACCTAAAATAGCCCACGTGGACTGACAAAAGCACGAAAAAAGGAAAGTTGCCGACGGAACACAGAGCTTTGGGTGAGTTAACTGAAACTCTCGACCATGCATGGCCGAGGGTTCGTCCAAATACCTAGCTTCTTCTAGCCTATAAAAGAAGGGCTAGGGGTCCCATTTGGAGAAGGAAAAAGATAGTAAAGAAACTCTGCCCAATTTCATATTTCCATTGTCCCAACCCTTTAGTCATCTTTGTGTAAGAAGAGATACAAAGAAAAGAAGTTGGAGGACATTTGAAGAGGAGCCCAGGATCAGGATTCGCGGAGCAGTGGCCGGTCTCGACATTTGTAAGTTGATTCATTTAAAGTAATAAAGAAATGATTTTCCTGTCCCACTTTATGAGTTCTTCATAATACAGTAAATATATGTTTGAATCTCTAACCCATTAGTCTATAGGTAAAATGCATGTGTAGTTTGTTGCTTGTTTTGCATACAGGTCAACTTTGAAAGGAGGACTGCTAACAAGTGATCAAGCAAGAGGAAGGATAGACATCAACCATCCGGAACAAGGTATGTTGGTCTAAACCATGTATTTACTGAAAAGGAAAGGGGTTTAAGTTTGGGGACGAAGGTAGAAAGTAGATTTCTTTCGGTCATAGCTGCATGCATAAGATAACCCTATTTGCTAGTCTGTAAGGGGATTTCCCTCACAACACTATTGAGCCTGAGATAAACAAGTACAAGATATTATTTTAAAACTCTTAATCATATTGAGGTTAAATGCTAATTTAAAGAATGTTTGAATTGAAAAACTAAAATCCCTTTGAACTTTAAGACCAATGGCAGACATCTAAATGAAAATCATTCAAACTTATCACATGTATATATATAACACTATAAAGCTTAAAAAATATGTTAAAGCATATTAACAAATGGAAAATATATATTTTGCATAGAGGAAATGATATTAGAGTCAAATATTAGAAATGGAAAAATTGAAATGCCTTATTTTATATCGCGTTTAGATAAATTCATTGAGAAAATTGAACAAACTATTGACACACATACACAAGCAAGGATATATACTCTACAATAGCCTTGCCTTCTTATTCAACTTCACTTTCATAATTTGCTAGTGGATCTCCAGTCAAGTTATTTACAATATCTTTTTCCATCTCCTTGTCTCGTCTCGTATTTCCAAGGGTGCACTATCATGTAATCTACACTACTAGTAGCATTTTAAGGCTCTCTTTCTGCCTCAAAAGTTGCAGAACCTATCTCTGCATGGCCCTCTCTAGCAACACTCGAACCTACGCCTACATTTTGGAGTTCTCTAAGAAGGAAGTCTATTGGCTCTTCCTTTCTAGCTGAACGTAATAAGGTTGTTTCAGCTGATCCAACATCACAAAAATACAAGTGACCATCTAAAATTAGAAATGTATATACCAATTATACAAAAAACAAGAACACTTTCAAGGGTTCTAAGAACATATAGTAGAATTAAAAAGTAAAAATTCATGTAAATTTTCCTCTTTCAAAGCCCATTGATATCATATCTACAAGTGGTTGACAAAAGGAGGAGCCTGTACTCCATTCACAAGACCAAGACAAGAATGAAAATTGTCTGAGGAAGGAAAATGCAAATTGCTACCATGCATAAATTGAAGGGAATTAACCTGAGGAAATTGTAGGTTATTACCAGGAGGGGGAAGAATTCCTTATGACAAAGGAAAATTTGTTCTAGGAAGTTTTCTTGGTAAATACTTGCACCTTGAAGGATGAAGGAATTGCAACTTCGACATTTCTTCCTTGTATCTCTACGATATTTCTATTTTGATGTTCTAGAGTCGAATAGTGGAGGTGTTGATCGGATCATTGAACATAGTTTTCTTGGTGGGGTCTGCCTTGGCAGGTAGAACTTCGGATGCAGTAGGGTGAAGATGGACAATGGCTCTGGCAGCTTTTATATTTCTTGTTGGGGCGCTTGTCATGGCCGTGTCTCCTTCCTTTGCATGGTTGATGGTGGGAAGATCTGTGGCCGACATAGGAGCTGGATACGCCCTCCTCATAGCTACGGTCTACACAGTCGAAGTGGCTCCCATTGCTTCACGGGGCTCTCTCACTTTCTTTCCTTAGATTTTCATAAATGTGGGAATCCTCATTAGTTACATTGTGAACTACGCTATGGAAGGATTGCCTAGGCACTTGAATTGGAGAGTCATGATCGGTGTCGGGGTCGTTCGACCTCTTTTCCTAGGCATAGCGTTGTTGATGATGCCCAATTCACCACGTTGGCTGGTCATGAGAAACTAAACGATGACGCCATGAAAGTCCTGTTGAGGACCTCGGCCAACCAAGCGGAGGCATCCGAGAGGCTGGATCAGATTATGGAAGGGATTCAATATGCTCAGCTACATGCATCAGTCAAGAAGAGTTCGAACCCTAATGAGATATCGAAGAGTGATGGAGAGGGAAAGTGGCACGAGCTTTACAGGCCCTCTAAAGTGATTAGACACATGTTCATTATCGCGTTGGGAATTTAGTTCTTTCAGCAAGTGACGGGCATTGACTCAATGATTTATTACAGCCCGATGACCTTCAAAACGGCCAGAATCAAAAGCCAAGGCGGGATTCTGGATGCAATGATGGCAGTAGGGTTCGCAAAAGATGGATTTGTGGTAGTAGCGACGTTTCTGGTAGACAAGGTAGGGCAGAGGCCTTTGTTGTTGGCAAGCACAATTGGTTCTACTGTATCTCTGGTTTACAAAACATCGTGCCAGAAATATCTATTACAAAATATATGTTTTGATGTGCTATGATATTTCTATTTTAATAATCCTTTTGTTTTGGTTTTCATTGTGATGAGTAAACTAATCCTGAGGAAGAATGAGGGTTTCCATGCCAATTGTTTTGTATTACTTGTCACTCCTGAAGAACCTCGGGCAGAAAATTATGAGAAATCTTGAGCACAAAATGTTTTAAGATTCTAATTCACTGTCAACAAACACTCCTAGCATCAAATCATATTGATACAAGGTTTGTTGTTTCTAATAAAATGATAGGAAACAACACCTTCAGTACAGACATAAAAAACAATTGTAAGAAAATTTGACTACAACAAACGCTGTGAAGTTCTATGATACATATAGAATCCTGTTGAATTTGATGTAGGAGGGCGCAAAATCAAATTTGTTAACGCCCTCAACTTACCTATTCAGACCATCTATATTTACAAAGGAATATTCAAATGCATGAATCCTTGTCGGGTCAAGCTTTTCTCGCTGTACATCAAGAAAAAATGTAGCCTTAAAAAAACATCCTACCCTTGTTCCTGCCAAAACAATTTTAACAAACTTTCAACTGTGCAAACGCGTCTTCAGCGATGAGGACAACCTATCTTTGGCAAGAAAATGTTCATAAATTTCCCAATGTAGACACGTCTTCTGCCACCGCCATTGCCACCGCCTGGAAGATGTCGCCCATGTAATAAATGCATGGAAGATGTTGCCCATAATAAAAGCACACCAACTTAATATTATCAATGAATGTCAGACTTTTATCGATATAACAAAATCTTTTTAAATATTTTTAATTAAAAACTTAAATATTTGCAGTATGACTACCATATTTGCGTACGGTATGACATCATCACCTCTACCGTATTTGCACTGATGGTATGATTGTTTAAAGGTGACGATAGAGACAGTTTCAAAGGATTTTACAAGTGGAGAAAAAATGTGTTTTCTCAAAACTTGTTAACTACAAGTGGAGAAAAAATGTGTTTTCTCAAAACTTGTTAACTACAAGTGGAGAAAAAATGTGATTTTTCAAATCCTGTCAACCAGTTGACAGGTTTTCTACAAAATCTCTCTCTAAATATGTCTTCGGCATAAAAACAAAAAATTATTAAAAAATACCTCACGTATCAATCAAGTATGTTGAGTTTATAATTTATTAAACATTTTTTTTAATTTAAGATATTCAAATTTTAAATCACTATTGAGTTATTTACAATTGATTGTTTTTATAAATAATGAAAGTGAGATTAAAACTGTTTTTATAAATAATGAAAGTGGGATTTAATTTTTACTAGTAGATTCTTATCTTAAGCAATGATTTCAACCCTAATCCTTTGTGGCTAGACTAGGAACTTGGATATAAGAGAAATTTGGAAGACTTGACCGAGAATTTATATGGTATTGAGCTAATAAAGCTTTGTAGTTTTCAAGATCTAATCATTTGCAATGATCTAATGAAGTGGTCAAAATCTAACCAGATGACTTGTATCCATGGGTTGGGTACTGGTGTTGTGGACTATGTGATATCATATATCCTTGTTTACAACCAAATAGTAATTTTTGACCTTTTAAAGGACCATGAGAATAACTCATAGACCTTTAACCCTAATTCTAAACTTTATCATGCACAAAAACCCCCTTGAAGATAATTATGGTAACCAACGACATCTACTTTTTGAAAAAACTAAAGCTGATCTCTTTTTAAAGGACTTAACACTGAATTAAATCTTCTATCATATAAAAACAATATTGAAGACATTTATCATAATTTTACAACAATCCTCTCTACCTCCATAAAAAAAAATTCTCTATCAAATTGTTGTGTAAAAAAAAGAATAGAATTTCCAAACGTTGGTATGATAAAGCCATTAGGGATGCATGTAATGAGTCTTTGAAATATGATAATATTAATAGATACAAAGCCCTAATTAAAAGAAAAAAAAGACACTACATAAATAGAAAGAAAAAGAATCTTTTTGCACCTTTCTAAGGTAGATCCAAATAAATTTTGGAGGCAAATTCTGACTCGTAAAACTAAAGAAAATGTTATGATTCCCTTGACATATTGAAATTCCTACCTTAAAAATCTTTACGAATCTCGTAATGCCTTGGACAAAATTCCAAAAGTTTCTACAGAAAATGATGTTTTTTGTATAGAAGACATAAAGTTTGGGGTTAAGCGACTTACAAATAGGAAATTTAAGGACATTGAGGGCTACCAAGATGAAACATTAAAAATTGGAGGGTATGTTCTGATCCTTCACATACATAACCTCTTCAATTTAGAAATCAAGCAAGGCCTCCCTAAACCTCGGACTCAAGCCTCGTTGTACCTATTTTTAAAAGTGGGGATAAAATTAATCCCTCTAATTATAGGACCATTATGATTAGCCCCATTTTATCCAAGATATATGGAATTACTTTGGAAAGGAAGATAAGCATATGGACAGAAAGCCATGGAAAAAGAGCTAAAGGTCATGTCGGTTTGAGAGGTTATCACTCAATAACGGACCACCTTATCACACTTAGGAACATTACAAAGGAGTGTCACAACAATAAAACCAATCTCATTTGTTGTTTCATTGACTTTATGAAAGTTGTTGACACTGTGCCTAGGACCAACCTTTGTAATAGGTTAGAAGAGCTAAAAGTTCCCTCTAGGCTAAGAGCTTCTATGATAAGGTTGTATGAGAATGTTATTTCCAAGTTTAGGAGCACTTAGGGTTGGTCAGAAGAAATTAACTACAATATAGGAGTCAAGCAAGGTTGTCCCCTTTCCCCTACCCTTTTTGGCATTTACATTGACAAGTTAGAAGATTGTTTGGAAGACATAGGTTGTGCTGACCCAACTCTTGCTAGTAAAGTAATCATCATTCTTCTCTATGCCAATGATATTTTTCTTATGACAAAGAATCCCTATGACCTTAGTAAGCAGCTTAGAATCATCAAGTACTTTTGCTCTAGTACAGGTATGATTGTGAACACTGACAAAACAAAGGTTATGATCGTTAATCCAACAAGATCGCCTATGATAATTTTGTATATGACAAAAATATCATGGAGGAAGTTCCTTAGTACAAATATCTTAGAATTGATATCCATCAAAATCTCAATTGGAACTATAACATTGAGAAAAGGATAAATGGAGGGTGTAAAGCTTATTACGGGCTTCAAAATAATTGTAAATCATCAGACCTTTGGCTATGGGATAAGAAAAATCTCATCTTTGAGACTCTTGAAACTCTTGTTATCTTATATGGATGTGAAGTTCGGGAATGCAATATTTCTCGAGAATCCTAGAGAAAGATAGAGCAAATCCAAAAGAATTTTATTACTTATAATCTCAAAATTAAGGGCAATACACCCTATCCTATCCTCCTCATCGAAGCGAGTCTTTCCCCCATTGAAAGCACAACTATGATTAGGTACTTAATGTACAAGAACAAGATAAACAATGTGGATAACAAGAGGCTCCCCAAAATTGCTTCAGACTCTATCCAAAATCACTAATGCCTCAAGTGTGGATGGCATAATGATGCCAAGTCTTGGCTAAATCATTGGGGAATAAAAGAAGAAGTTATTCTACAAAATACCGACGATATTAAAAATATTCTACAAGCTAAATTTATGGACAATTTATGGTGCGATAAAGAATTAGAGGATAAAAGAAAATTAAGATATTATAAGGAGGTGGTTAACCCTAACCTTGAAGATCAAAATTATCTCTCTGTCTTGAATAACGTAAAGAAGAGAATCAATATTGTTAAAATAAGAAATAATTCTCATGAGTTGGATAGTGAAATTGGGCATTGGACAATCACCAAAACACCATGGCAAGAAATAATCTGTCATCTTTGTGACACCAAGAGGGTTGGAGATAAAAAAAAAATTCTCCTAGAATACCTTGTGTATACTCAAATTAGATCCCAGTATCCAAATATTTGTCACAATATCGACCTTCCTAACCTTCTAAGTCATCAAAACTTTAGTGATCTTAGAACATCTCACTTAATGCTTTTCAAGCATCGAAATGAAATTTTAAAGAAATCCAAGTAATTTCTTAAGGTCTGATAGACCAATTCCAATCTTAGTGGACGTTAACCATCATCATCATCATCATTTCATTTCATTTTTTAAAATTAAAAACTCAATAATATTATAAAAAATATGATTTTTTTTAATTAAAAACTTAATAATATTATAAAAGTGATTTTAAGTATAAATGATTTAAAATTGTTTATGAATTTCTTAATATGTATGGAATTTTTAGTTTTTGGATGAGATCAAGTTTAGGATTAATTATCTTGTAAAAGGAGAAACTAAGAGCATTGAAGATTATTCTCAAAATTGGAAAATCTATTATTCTTCTTCATGTTCATAGGATTTTTAATTTAGCAACAAAAAACATATTCCTTAAAGTTTAAATAGAAATACTTGTTGTTTGTATTTTTAAAAGTGGTGACAAAAATAATCCTCAAATTAAGTAGTTATCACAATTATCCCTTTTTTAGACAGGGTATATGGAACCATTCTTGAAAACACGATTAAATTATGGTTAGAAACCCATCAAAGGAGTTAAAGGCCAAACTCATTTTAGAAACTATCATTCAATCAATCATCTAATCAGTGTTATAACCAAGGATTGGAGATAATAAAGTTGATATTCTTTGTTGCTTCATTGACTTAAAAATAAACTTTAATACAATGCCTAGAAAAAACCTTTGGAAGAGATTAGAAGAACTAAAGCTTCTTTTAGAATTGTGAGTTGCAACAATGAGGTTGTATGAAAAAGTTATTGTTAAGTTCATGAACAATGAGGGATGGTAAAAAAAATATCAATTACAATATAGAGTTTAAACAAGGTTGTTCATTGTCCCCTACCCTTCTTTGAATTTATATTGACAAGTTAGAGGCATGTCTAGAGTAAGCAAATTGCAATGGCACTACTCTGGTTGAGATAGTCACCATTATTTTTCTTTACATTGATGATATTGTTATTTTGTCAATGAACTCCTATGATCTTGAAAAGCAACTAAGAATTCTCAAAGATTTATATTTCACTGTCGGTATCTAAGGTTATGATCATCAAGTCCAAGAAATTCACTTACCTTAATTTAATTTATGACCATAACAACCTAGAGGAAGTTAATTCATGCAAGTATCTTGGAGTTACCTACATCATAAGCTCCACTAAATATAGTGTGGAGAAAAGGATTAATGTGGGGTGGAAGTTGATTTTTATCTTGAGAACAACTATAAAGAAGCAAATTTCCGATTCTGGGAGAAAAATAAATTATTCTTTGATGTCATTTTTATTCCAGTTACCCTATATGTTTGTAAAGTTTGGGACTACAAAATTTCTATATAAAACTAAATGAAAATTGAGCTAATGGAAAAGTGCTTTATAGTTTATAATCCTAAAATTAAGAGCAATAACCCCTATCCCATTCTCCTCTTAAAGGCTGGGATTTCTCCATTAAAAGTAAAGCTACATTAGGTACCTAATGTACAAGCATAAGTTTACAAACATTTTTCTAGCACTACTTATAATTCTAATGACCATCACTTGATGCTTAAGAGAGGAGGGGAAAATGATGCTCTTGCTAAAACATTGGAGGATTCGAGATGAGGACACTCCAAAATATCGATAATATCAAAAGCATTATCACTACTAGATCTAAAAAGAGTTTATAGTGTCATGAGAAATAAAAGATAAAAGAAATTTAATGTACTATAAAGAGATTGTTAACTTTGATCTAGATGATCAAGAATATCTGTATTTCATTGCTAGCTTAAAGAAGAAAATTAATAATGAGAAAATAAGAATGAACTTTTAGTGAAATTAGGCATTGGGCAAGACTTAAAATGCCTTAGGAAGAAAGAATATGTAACTTGTATTATGCTTAAAAAAGGAGATGAAAAACATTTTATCTTAAAATACCCTTCCTATGCACACATTAGGGATCAACTTTACAATATTTGTAGCATTATTGATTTTCATAATTTGTGAACTTAAAAAAAACTTATTTACCTTTTTTTTAATTATAAAAATAAAATATTAAATCAAATTCGATAGTTATTAAATTTATTAATATGTGATATATTCAAATTAATCTCATTAAACTGTAATCATCATTATTATCATCATCAATTTATATGTTATATAATTAAATCATTTTTAAATTATAAATACATTAATTATTTTTATATCCAATTTATATAACAATTATAAAACCTACTTTATAAAAAAAAAAATACATAAAACAAATTTATACATCTTTAATAACAATTATAAAACATACTTTATAATTAAAAAATAATACATAAAACATAATACATAAAACAATGATGTTTCACCTTTCACCAAAATTTAAATAATACACAAAACGATGATGTTTCACCTTTTACCAAAATTTAAAATATTTGAAAGAAATTTCAATCTTCACAGTTTAAGCATGTTGTTTAGAATTGCATGCAAGTTAGTGTTGAATGAATGTCGTAAAATAGATATCCTTATCTCTAATTTAAGTGAAATGCTCATGGAGTTTTAAGCAAGATGCTTTATGAAGAACAAAATTTTAAGCAAGATATCCCTCGAAGGGTTTATCCAAACTTAAAACATATTAAAAAAATAGTTTGACTCTTAGGAGCATAGAGAAATTCCAACACTGACCCTAACGATTACTTAATCCCTTATTAGGGTTTATAGGTTTTGGGGTACCTAGGGTTTGGGTCTTTCCATTTTTCTCTGTCGATTCTCTTATGCGCTTTCTTGTGTTACGTGCGCATATGGGTGTCCATCTCACAAGATTTATATAAACAAAAATCTTGTATACAAGATGAAATGTATGGAATGTTAGATGGACAAGGTGGGAAAGTAGGGAGGGTTTAAGTAATGGATCTATCATATGTGAGAATCCACCCCCTCTGTGCAGATTCAAGGCTGCCACAATATTTGGTGCTTCATTTATCTGGAATTGGCTAATGAGGTAAGTTGATCAATGCTCTTTTCTTTGCCTTAAATGGCTTATGGTCGAAGCTTTTATTTTTTATTAAGTTTGTTTATGTATGTATGTTTTTTGTTTGGATTTGTAATTTGAAAATAAACAACTATTATTAGAGCATTATTATCACCCCCTTCAGTGTTTATCTCTATTCACATTATTGAGCAATTTCATTGGCTAATTGCTTCAATCTTTGTTGTTGCAACAAATAATATATTGGTATGCTAAAAACAGTTGCCTGTAGAAAATAGTCTCTTCCTTTGATATGTAGGGAATATAATAGTCTCAAGTGATCATATTTAACATTTCTTGAGAAAAAAAATATAGGTTTGATGTGCTCCAGCTTCTCGAACCTGACTTGTCTCCATGGGGGATTTAAAAATATAAGGCATCAAATTTGAGAGCATACAATTATTTTTCCAGCAATGGTTTTACCATCTTGTTTTTTGGAAGTATCTCAAAAAATCTTGGTCAAACAAATGATCATTTGGGTGGGAAGGTACATCAAACTTCCAAGTGATAAAATAAAAATAAAAATGTGACCATAAAGGAGTTCCAAGTGAACAAAATTAGAAGTTTATCACCGAGGAGTTTAGAGGTAGAGAACGATGTCTATAACACTATGTTGTAGATGAGCCTCAATGATGTGTGACTTTCCATTTGAAAGAAAAATTAAGGGATGTGTGGCTTGCTATCTGAAAACAAAAATAAAATTGTGGGCACAACCATGGTAGAAGAGGTGGAATGGCTATGCAAAATCATCAGATTATGAAATTGTTTGGATTCATGCTTTTCCCAACTGTGTAGGCCAGAGTTGGCGATTCTCGCCCACCTTTATTGTAGAAGACTAGCTTCGGCCATCAAAACAAATAGACTAAGGAGTATTTGGATTCATGTTTTTTCAACTATGTAGGCCAGATTTGACAAGTCTAACCCACCTTTATTGTAGAACACTAGTCAGGATCACGATCTGCAAATTTTTCAGTCCGGGCATAGTTATAGCGAGGAGACATGCCTTTCTTCATATGCAAAGTTATAGCGAGAATATGTTCCTTCCTTCATACACAAGACATTGATTTCCCTATTGATGTATCGGGCCTTATGCCAATAACAAGATGACATTGATGTGGCCTTCAAACGAGCGGTGGATACATGAGCAATTGTTGCTAAGGATATTTTTGAGTAGCCTAGATTCAACGCTATGGGAAGTTGAAGTATACATATGGCTTCGTGTGGAGTTTCGCCAATCCCATTAAGGAATCTACCATTATTGAGGACCACACAGAAGCGTAGGCTTAGGCTTAGGTTTGCATATTTTTGTCTAACCTGTTTTATTTTACTCTTTCCAAGCTCGTAATTTGAAGTTGGAATCCAAGAATGGAAAAATATTATAGGGTATAAATTTTGTAGGCATATGGTGACTCTTTCAGTTCGAGGGAGGGTTTGTACATATACCTTTCTTGGTAAACACTCATCTTCAGACGAATTGATAATAGCTTCCTTGCAATTTCTCTTTATCTTGCTATCAACTTTGAATCTATTTTTATGAATGTTTTCACAAGCATGTTATTTTTATTAGCGTTAAACATTTTTTATGAATTTTGATGTATGTTATTTGTATTAGTGTTAAACAATTTTGATGTCATGCTTAATGTGAATAAAATAATTGTTGGACCTTTTAATAATTAGTAATGGAAGTTTATTGTTGGCTTTCTATCATTTTGATTCATCATCACAAAACTGACTATTTTTGTGCAATAGAAATGGTATGGTGTTTTAGAAGTTATTCATTATATACATGTGAACTTGTTTTTTGACATATACACGTGAAATTGTTTGTTGACTAGAAGTAGGGTTTTTGATATCATAGAGAAATGTGTGAGAACTATATTAATACTTTTTCCTCATGAAGAGGTGCTTTAGAAACAAATTCAAATATTGAATAAATAAGTTGGAAGCCATGTGGATTAATTACTAACTCAACATCCATGTTGTTGTGGCGATTCAAAACATTTTGGATTTTAATAATCTCTCTTATCTTCCTCAATTTTGATGGGATATTTTGTTTTTTAAGTGTTTTGTGATGACCCTTTTCGAGATTGTCATAATTTATATGGACGGTGTGGATGGATCTTCTCGTTTCATCAATATATTTTTTTTCGCATAAACATTTTTTTTCCACATAAACAAGAGATTTGATAGACATCTTTTTTCAACTAAAGGTCAATTGGATGGTTGAAAGTTTTCAAAAGCTTTTACAAATTGTTTAGAGGAGAAAACATTGTAATGATATTTTTCTTTTTCATAAATTTGATTATATTTATGTGTAGTGCCTTGAACCGGTTTTATGTTGAAATTCTTATTTATATTTTATATTCTTTTCCTCACTAAATATTAATGCTTTATCCTCATAAGGAGGGGTTTTAAAAACAAATTCAAATATTGAATAAATAAATAAGTTCTAATTCTACTCCTTTTATTTATTTACTCTTAATCATTCAAAGCCATGTGGATTGATTTCTATCTCATCCTTAGTGCGGTTGTGGCTATTAGATTTTTATTTTTATTTTAATCTCTTTAATCTTTCAATATATTCTATTTTGATGGGATATTTTGTTTTTTCAAATGCCCTCTAAGAGCCTTTTTGGGATTGTTGTAATTTATATAAACAATGTGGAAAGATATTCCAGTACCAACAATATTTTTTTTTAATTATGTAGGAATATCGTGACTTTTTTATTTTGAGGGAGGGTTTATACATATATTTTCCCTTGTAATTGACACTCATCCTTTTAGATGTATTGATAACACTCATCCTTTTAGATGTATTGATAATAGTAGTTATTGTTTGAAATGTAATATTTAGGAGTTTCTTTAAAATTCAAGTTTTTTATCTTTCTAACCGTTTTAAGTAGCCATTAGTAATGGAAGTTTATTGTTGGTTTTCTATCATTTTGATTTATCATCACAACACTTGATCCAGATGGATGTCGGTGGCGTCCCACTTATTCCAACTGACTCATTTTGGCAGTTTTTTAGTTTGACAGTTTTTTCCCTAGTTTTCGGGTCCTTGACTTGCGGGGGTGTTTTGAGGCCCTAAACAACGTTTTTAGGGCTCTCCATAGTCAGATTGACCTTTGATAGATATCAACAAAATGTGTATTCCTCAGATAGACCTTTCCAATGGGCTATCGTGCGCCTAAAACGGAGATCATATGCAAAAGTTACGACCCCGAGAAGTTAATGTACAAACTTACCCAAACGACGCCCACATGACTTTTGGTGCCTCATCTCCTAGGGTAAGGTTTTTGGATGTCTAGGGTTTTTTACATTCATGTTTATTGTAAAAAGGCCTTCAAAGCCTCATTGTAATCATCTTCTTGCGAATGAGCACAACCGTCACATCTCTTCTTAGAGATAAGTTGCCACCATTCTAGCAAGCTTGTTTCCACTGGCATTTTACAGTTTCATCTTATTTCTTTATTGAATAGAAACCAATTTTACTGTATATATGTTATTCTGTATTAAACATCTTTCGATAATAATATGTATTCATTTCATTCTACAAATATATTCTGGATAAGTGGTATCAAAGCGGTCTGCTCCTTATCCTTCTTAATGCATGTCCCCAACAAGATCAAGGTACAAAGAATTAGGTCTCGAGCTTGTTTCTCTTGAGGACAAAAGCTCTCGCACGTCCAAATGACCTCTCATGGAAGAAGGAAAAAAAGCCGACAGGACAGGAGATCCCTTCAAATTTTTTCTCGAGGAAGCCCTCACACAATAGAGGAACGAGATGATGGATAATTTTGCGCAAATCCTTCAGAGACTACTAACAAGTGACGCATTTTCCTCAAACGAAAGTGGCACCCCCTTCAAGGTAAAAATGAACTTCGATATTCCTATATTTGAAGGTCAAATAGACGCAAATGCGGTAGACAAATGGTTGAATCTGCTAGAAGGGTATTTATTTGTCCATAACTTATTGAATAGAGAAAAGATTACTTTTGCGCTCCTCAAAGTCGTCCCCCGTGTCAAATATTGGTGGGAAACTTTCTGTGAGCAAAAGGAAACAGAGGAACCCTCATTATTTACAGTCGCAGTCACCTAGGAGTCCTTCAGGGATGCTATTAAGGAATAATACTACCCTGTTGGAAGTTATGACATCCTATACACAAAATGGACCACATTGTGGTAGGAAAGAGACCAAGCGGTGCCCGAGTTCACAAATATCTTCCATACCTTGCGCACCAAGCTAGGTATCAAATATTCTGAGAGACATATGTTGCTCAAGTATCGCGATGGTATTCATAGATACATCCAGGCCGAAATGGAGTTTCTGGACATCTCATCCTTGGGCGGGGCCTACCAACATGCCGTCAAAATCAAGCAGAAGCTCAAACAAAGATGCGGAAATTTTGGCCTGGGAACCCCTCACAACAAAAGCTGATAAAGGGAGGCCCCAACCCGTAGAACAAAGGACAGAGTAAAGACGGAAAGCCTCAAGACAACCCATCCAGGCCGCAAGCAAAGAAGGACACTGGAAAGACAAAGAAATATACCGGGATGTGGTGTGACTTCCATAAGATCCCTTGGCATAACACTGTTGATTGTTGCTTGAAGTAGTCACTGGTGGTTGAGGTGAAAGCCTTTGAATTAGATGTGGGTTCCGACTCTGAGTCAAAACCAGAAAGGAGGAGACGAATCATTAACACAAAACCTAGTGCTACCGTTGCTACCACCAAGCTCCAGCCCGGTGAACCAGACAATCCAGAGGATGGAGAGCGCCTTTTTCATTCACAGATGTGGGTGAAGGGTACCCCACTGCACTTCATTGTTGATAGCGATAGCCAGAATAACCTCATCTCAGCAGAGCTTGTCAAGCGACTCGCCCTACCAACAACACCGCACCCGCAACCCTACACCATCGGATGGCTCTGCCAAGGAAGCAACATCCGCGTCAGCCATCAATGTCGCCTATCATATGACATCAATCCCGTCAAAGACGAGGTATTGTGTGATGTTTCCCCTCTCGAAGTTTGTAATGGTCTTTTGGGCCAACCATATTTATGGAAACATCATGTTGTGTATGAGTCTAGGCCTCATAGTGTTATTATTACTTCGAATAAGAAATTGTACAAGATACCTGAGGCAGTCCCACCTAGTGTTATTTCCTTGATCTCTGCCAAGCAATGCAGAAAGGTCATCTCTCAGACATGGAAGTTTGTCTTCTTCGTGATTCTCTCTCAAAATTAGTGAAAGATCGCAACCACATCCAGGGTCTTCACGAACGACCTCTGCACACAACAAAAGCAAGTGGATAAGTTTGTGGAAGAATAATCATATATTTTATCCTCACCTACCAGGGTACCTCTGCACTATCGAGTCAAGCACCCCATAGATCTAACCCCCGGCGTGCCGCTACCCAATGGGCCAGTCTACCGTCGCTCTATGTTAGAGAATGAGGAAATCAAGCAGTATATCCAAGAATTGATCCACAAGGGGCATATTTGTCCCATATCATAACATTGCAGGAGCCCAATCGTGTTGGTCAGAAGAAAGATGGAACCTAGCAACTCTGCATTGATTATCGGGCCCTAAATAAAATCACAGTTAAAAAACCGGTACCCGATTCCCTGAATCGATGACCTCCTTGATCAACTCACAGGGGCCAAATACTTTAGTAAGATCGATTCGAAGTATGGCTACCACCAGGTCCCGATAGAACAGACAGGTGTATGGAAGACCACCTTCAAGTCAAAGGAAGGTCTTTTTGAATGGTTGGTCATTCCCTTTAGTTTGATAAATTCTCCAGCCGCTTTCATGAAGATTATGGATGATATCCTGTGACCATTCACTAATGCTTTTGTAGTGGTGTATCTGGATGACATACTCATTTACAACGAGACTTGGGCAGAACACTTGCAACATATTTAGCAGATTCTGCACACACTACGACAACACCATCTCTACGTCAACTTGGAAAAATGTTCCTTCGGCATGGACAAGGTTCATTACTTGGGATACATCATTGATCAACATGGCGTACATGTGGATCCAGCCAAAATCCAAGTCATCCGTGACTGGCCAACCCCAACCACACTCACTAAGCTTTAGAGCTTCTTGGGACTTGCCAATTTCTACCGCAGGTTCGTGTTGGGATTCTCCCATATTGCATGGGCCCTCATCGAAGTAACCACGGGTGGTGGTAAGGAGAAATTTGTGTGGGTCCAGTCCCAATAACAGGCGTTGTAACACCCTTGTTTCCCCCAGTTTGTGAATATAAATATATTGGCCAAGAGACTATGGAAAACTCGATATGTGTGAATGTTTGATTTGATGAATATTTGTATAAAAGGTCAAGGAATGTAATTTATGTTATTAATAGAAATGGATAAGTGTTGCATGAATGTTGAAAGCAGGGGTTTGCCAAGATATACCATAAATTCTATGAAAGAGATGGTGAGGGGAACCAGGAATGGTTGAGATAACCCCCACCAAACCAGTACCTTGCTAGATTTAATTGTTCAGGACCAGAACACTCCTCTGACCTAGGAATGAATTACAGTCAGGATGGTAGGTGGGAATACCTCCTCAATAGATAATGAGGGGATGGGGCAGAGCACCCATCTGTAAGGCTTTCAGACCTGACCACAGACTAGGAATTCAGGCCACAAATAATCTTGTTGAGGAAGGAAAGAAAGGAAGGCATGGTGGGAAGAGAAAGAGTTGCGAAGAGAAGCAGAGAAGAGAGACTAAGCTCTCAAGTTTGAGAAAGAACTGAGAAACAAACGTGCTCTGGTTGAAGGATGTGGCTAGAAGGGTTATGATACAAGCTGTTAAACGAGGGTCTTAAGTGACTGAGGAAGTACTCAGGCAGGCCTCTTTGCTTGGTATAGAGAAAAACCATTGCCAAGATCCTGTGGGAGGAGGAGAGTAACCTCCATCCCTAACTGTTGTTGAGATGGAAGAAATAATTCTCTCTCAAAGCATCGTGATCTAGCTCGAGGGTGGCCAGTGGTAAATCTGTAAGGAGTGACCTAGCCTGTGGTTGGGTGGAAACAAACACCCCTTTCAACAGTCGCATCACAATTTTTGGTTCTGATAAGTATTTCCATATTTTGTGTTTTGAAATGGAATAATGTATGAATGTATGTATTTATACATCTACGAATGGTATATGTATTGAATGATTAAGTTATGTGTATGAATTTACCTTCTTGTGGACATATGTTTTTGATTGATCGTCTATATGTCCCAGTTTAGCCTTCGAGACACCTTGGGACGTAAAACTGTAGGAGGGCTGGGATAGAAAACATTTCATCAATCTAACCTTGTCGGTCTGGAGAGGATATATCTTTTAGACTCCTTGTTGCGCAACCAGGACACCATGCCCAAGTCCTTAGCAATTTCATGATGAGGAAGATGTGTTTAACTCGCGAGAGTTTAGAAGGACCCATGTGGCCAACACCTAGGAACCCTATGCTAAGCCTAAGGAATCTAAGTCCTCCTGGCTTCAGAACTCCGGACGTCTAAGACTTCAAAGTATTGTCGGCCCAAATAGTCACAAATAGATCGAAGGTGACCGAGAGTCACGGTTACCTGTAAGGTCGATCGAAGTTGGGTGGTTTTCCTAGTGGTTAGAGGAACCTATCTTACCGACTAAACTGGGATCCAACTCCCCATCGCAAAGTAGCATGAGCCACCGATTGAGAATGTTCGAAGGTTTCCTCAGTCGTTGGATCTACACTGAGACAACTTCGGTGGAGTACCACTTCGGGAGAATGGAGATGCCATAGCATCAAACTCCCTGAACGTCGAAGCTACGAAGTAAAGGAGAGATATATATTTGGGGGAGATCATCATAAGCCCCGCCTACCGTCTTATCATCTAGGAGGAGGGACCCGCACACATTACTTCGACGAAGTCCTGCTTCAGGAAAATGGAGTGGTAGTAAAGCCAAAACCCCTGAAGGTCGGAGCCACGAATTGATAAGGATTGTAGATCTAGCGATCCTTCGGGTTCTTTCCTAGCCGTAGGATTCACGATGTAGTCAGCCCGACGTTGACCGCTTTGGGAGAACAGGGGTGTTGTAATGCCAAACTCCCTGAAAGTCAAAGTCACAAAGTAATGAGGATCGTCGATCCTCGGATTCTTCAGGATCCCTCTCAGTCATCAATACATAGGGGATGCATGGTGCTAGATATTTTAGTCCAGAGATTGGGCACTCCGAGGGAATTTGAGGTGTGGTGTGTTGATAAGCTCTGAAGCCCGAAGTAACGAGAGTCATCAATTCGAGGACGCTTCGAGACTTTTCCTAACCGTCATATCTAGGTTGTGGTCAGCCCAACGCTGACCTACTTCGGGAGAAAAGAGGAGTTTGCATCACAAAATTCCCGAAGGCTGGAATCGCAAAGTAACAAGAGTCGTAGACCTATGGATTTACATGGCCGGATCTCAACCGTGATATTTGGCAGGTGTTAGAAGGTTGTCAGTCTGGTGTGATGTGACAAGTCGACATCACCAGGGTGGTGTGGACCCACGATCGATGTGCCATGTGTCATCTCAATTTGTGCTCTACGTATACCCTATATGCCTATTGGAAGGTGACACATGTCACCCCTAGCCCTTATATGTGTCACCCGTGGTATGTGCCCGCCTAGCCAAAGTGGTTGGTGAAGTGACCGAAACTCCGGGAGTCCGGGACTTCGGGACTCTGGAGGATTAGGAGTGTATTATTGTAGAGAGACCAAAAGGCCCAAAGTTCGGAGCCATGTGGCAAGTTTACAGGACTTCGGGACTTTGGGACTCCGGGAGGTCTCGTGCATAGACAATAAAGAAGCGTTTAGCACCAAAGTGTCGAAGCGCTAAAGTGTCGAAGCATCGGAGTGTAAAATCCCTCTATAGTTGATATGTTAGATGAATACGGAGTCCGTCATCGTCTTAGGTGATGAATGGACATTCCTTGCGAGAGGAGAGAAATGGGTAATGGATTCATGTGTATGCTAAGTAGAGCTCAACAGATGAACGCCCAAAAATCATTCACCGAAGCACGTCTTCCACTCTTAAACTCCGATAGGAGCATGCTAACCAAGGTTGGAGAGCTCTTGGTGATCAGAAATACAATAGAGACAGAAAAGGAGGATCCTATTTAAGAAGGAAGATGAAAATGTGAATGCCCCATCCCTAGGAAAGGTATTAAGGGGTCGGGTGTGTTACAAATTGGTATCAGAGCATCGTTGCAGCACTTGGCCTGCTTGGGCTCATGGACGAGTTGCGTAAAAACCATATTTAAAGTACTTTTAAGGGTGACACCCTATCTTACCTCTTTCATAAAGAGTTTGGTTAAACTTTTACTGAAGAAAAGAATGAATCTTTCTACTATGTGTGTATTTAAAAAATACGAATTGTGTGTTGTTCATAAACTAATAGAATGTTGGCTAACAGTAGGTGTTTTTTCATCACTCAAGCAGTCAGTAAATCATGGGAAAACTACAATTATAAAGGATGGTGACACACCATGAAGTGGGGGATGGCTCCCACAACAAAAACGAAGAATCTGATGAAAGGAGGGTGGTGGAAATCCCTCCGGATATGGCTGAAACTATAAAGAGTCTCATGGTTGAATTATAGAGTTGCAAGGCCGGCAATGAAAGGTTGATAAAGGAGTAAGAAAAACAAACGAAAATTAATGTAGTCTTGTTGCAAATATTATCCGACATATAGAGGCAGCTGCAGCATGAACCCACAACCAATCAGGTAGATCGACGACATACGAAGAGAAGTCAAAGCCCACCTTAGAAACAAAAATGTGGTCTCATAAGTGGCCACACTAGGAGGAGTACCTCGAGGAATGTCCAACCTGGAGGCAAGAGACGTTCATCAGGAGAGTCCTCTGGAGATGAAGCTGGAAACTCTGAGGGATCTTCTAGTAGCAAAGGTAGCTCACATTCTCAAAGGAAAGGAAAGAAGCAAAAGCATTCCAAAAGTCATGATCCTGAAGAGTTCAAGAAAGCCAAACAATCCTCTTTTAATGGAGATATTGAGAAGGGGGAAGATCCATAGGCTTGTTTGCTTGGTTTAAAGAAGTACTGCAAAGTCCATGACTACTATGAAAACTTGAAGGCTCGAATAACCATCTTCAACCTGAATGGAAAGGATTCCATTTGGTGGGAAGACCTTAGGAATGTGAAAGGAATCCATGAGAAGGACTTGTCATGGAAACAGTTTGAGAAACACTTCAAGAAGAAGTATATGTCAGACAAATACTTTGATGGGAATATTAAGGAGTTCTATGAACTCATGCTAGGGCAAATCACCATAGAGGATTATGTCAATAAATTCCTTGAGCTGCTAAGGTATGTACCCTACATAAATGTTGAAAAGGTAAAAATGCAGTGATTTATTAGTGGGTTATCTCAGACCTACTGGGATAGGATTGAGTTTGATGAGCCAAATACCTTAGAAGACACTATCTGGAAGGCAAGGTATTGTTATGAATAGTTCGGGAGTCAGACAGAACCTTGCGAGGACTGGAAGAAGAAGAGTAATTCAGGATGCAAGAAGAAGGGGTTTAAATCCTCAAGATTTAATAACCATGGGAAGGATTCTAGGATAAGCCTTCCTACTAGAAGTGTGTATCATCAAAATTTCCCCTCCCATAGTAGAAATAAACCTTTTGGAGCAACCCCGGGAAAGACTGATAACCCAAAGAAAGAACCCTTGAAATGTTGGGGTTGTGGAGAAGAACATTTACTGAGGGATTGTCCACATAGACAACAAAACAGTAGGAGAGTCTACAATATTCAAGAAGCTACCACAGTAAATGATGTGGCTAGGAGCATTCCACGTATTTATGCAACCTTGGATAATAAACAAGCCGACCACCAAGCCTCAGTGGTGGACATGGAAGGTATGATCGCCAACTGTCTGGTTTCTAATTTAATTGACCCTGGTTATAATTTGAGTTATGTGGCCCCTCATACTGTTGATAAGTGTAAAATGCAACCATTTAGACATGTTAATCCATGGTTGGTACAACTAGCCACTAGAACCAAAAGAAAAGTAGCAGAGGTCATACCAACTTGCCAATTCATTACGGATGGATTTCCCACCGAAGCGACCCTTAACATACTTCCCCTAGGATCTTATGACCTATTGGTTGGTATGGATTGGTTAACCACTTATAAAACCAAGTTGGACTATTACCATAAGACTTTGGAATGTGAAAACAAAGAAGGGAGAAAATAACCCTCCAAGGGATTCAGAGGCCCGTCTCAGTGAGATGAATATCAACCCTTCAAATGAAAAAGTATTGCAGAAAGGGGTGTCCTCTATATGAAATACAGGTGTTGGAATCTACTGAGGATGAAAAACCAAAACTAGAGGACCACCCCATATTAACAGAGTATAAATATGTGTTTTCAGAAGAGGTTGGGTCTACCTCCGAGAAGAGACATTGACTTCTCCATAGAACTTGCACCGGGAGCAGTGCCAGTGTCTAGAACACCCTATAGGATGAGTACACTAGAGGTAGTTGAGCTCAAGCTATAGCTAAAGGAGATGATGGACAAAGGTTACATTTGACCCAGCGGGTCTCCATGGGGAGCACCCATCTTGTTTGTGAAAAATAAAAATGGCACACTCCAATTGTGCATAGACTATAGACAACTCAATAAGACAACCATAAAGAACAAATATCCCTTACCAAGAATTGATGACTTGTTTGACCAATTAAGGGGTGCTTCCATTTTCTCAAAGATTGACTTAATGTATGGATACCATCAAGTTCGAATCAAGGATGAAGACATCCACAAAACAACCTTCAAGACAAGATATGGTCACTATGAATTTGTGGTGGTGTCATTTGGACTAACCAATGCCCCCACCATTTTTATGTGCTTGATGAATAATGTACTCATCAAATTCCTAGAATAATTTGTACTAGTTTTCATTGATGATATCCTAATCTACTCCAAGAATAGAGAGGAGCATGAAGAACATCTTAAATTAGTTCTTTAAGTAGTAAGAGAGCATCATCTCTACGTTAAGTTTAGCAAGTGTGACTTTTTCCAGAAGCAAGTACATTACTTAGGTCATGATATTTATGAAGGAGTGGCAGTAGAACCTGACAATATCGGATCTATCATGGAATGGCCTACCCCAAAGGATGTATATGATATCAGGTCCTTTATGGGCTTAGTAGGATACTATAGAAGGTTCATAAAAAGATTTTCCAAGATTGGTTGTCCAATCACTTCCCTTCAAAAAAGGGGGGTTAAATTCACTTAGACATCAGAATGTGAAGAAAGATTTCAAGAACTGAAATACCTTCTAACCCATGCACCCGTGCTGTAGATTGCAGACCCTGATAATGAATTCCTTGTGTGTACAGATGCCTGTAAGGAAGGACTCGGAGGAGTCTTTATGCAAGAAGGGTGTGTAATTTTTTAAGAATCCATAAAATTGAATGAGCATGAAATCAATTACATGACCCATGATCTAGAGTTGGGTTCCATAGTGCATGCTTTAAAAATGTGGAGGCATCACCTCCCGGGTCAGAGATTTTTATTTATGACAGATCATTGTGGGTTGAGGCACCTGTTTGATCAACCGAAACTAAATGCTAGACAAGCTAGGTGGATGGCTCTCCTTAGTGAGTTTGATTTTGAAATCAAACACATCAAAGGAAAGGAAAATAGGGTGGTCGATGCCCTCAGCAGAAGTGTGAAAATCATTCACCTAGAAGCGGTAAGCACCGGTGAAACGGATGTCAGGGAGAGAAATTCGGGAATGCACAAGAAACATATGCATTTTTCAATACCGTGATGTCATACCTAAAGCAAGAGCCCAGAAGGTTAAAGTATGAAGGATATCAGATGCTTGATGAAGGCTTGCTGACCTACAAAAACAGATTGTATATTCCAAGTTGTGACGACTTGAATAGGTTCATAATGGATGAACTACATAAGAGACCATATACTAGTCATTCAGGCTATCAGAAAATGATCACGGCCACTAGGTAACAATTCTATTGGCTTCGATTGAAAAAGGACATAGCTGACTATCTAGCTAAGTGTCTAGAATGCCAACAAGTTAAGGCAGAACACCGACACCCAGCAGGGTTGTTACAGCCCCTACGAATTCCAAAATGGAAATGGGAAACCATATCCATGGATTTCGTCATCGAATTACCAAAATCGGCCAAGAAGAATGATGCCATCATGGTAGTGGTGGAAAAATTGAGCAAGTATGCTCACTTCAATTCTGTCAAATCAACTTGCAAGGCAATAGATATTGCCAACATTTTCATGAAGAAAATATTCAGACTACATGGCATGCTTAGGGAGATTATATCTGACAGAGACACAAAAATTATTTCAAGCTTTTGGAAATCCTTAATGGCTGGTTTTGAGACTAAATTGTTGTTTAGCACATCCTATCACCCTCAAACGGGTGAACAGATAGAAAAAGTGAACCAAATATTAGAAGACATGTTAAGGATGCATGTAATGCATTAGCCTAAAAATCAGGAAGACTACCTGCCATTGGTAGAATTTGCTTACAACAACGGTTATCAAGAGTCATTGAAGATGAGCCCTTTTGAAGCCCTCTATGGTAGATAGAGAAAGATTCCAATTAGCTGGAGTAATCCAGTGGATAGAATTAAAATTGGACCCCACATGCTGAAAGAAATGGAACAACAAGTAATTCAGATTAAGAAAAATTTGAAAAATTCTTAGGATAGACAGAAGAGTTATGCCGACATAAAGAAAACTCCCAGAGAATTCAGACCATGTATATCTCATAATTAGACCCAGGAAGAGTTCCCTGAGAACGAGAGCTTATGCCAAGCTGGCACCCTGGTATTTTGGACCCTTTGAAATCTTAGATAGAGTGGGACCTGTAGCCTATAGGCTAGCACTCCCTCCCACAGTGAAGGCACATAATGTTTTCCATGTTTTATTATTGAAAAAATATGTACATGATTCTAATCATATAATTGAATGGTCTATGATTCAGGTGGAGCCAGAGGGAGAATTCCTGCAAGAACCTCAATGCATACTAGATAGGAAGGAAACCTCAATCAGGAACCAAACCATTGCATAGGTTAAGGTGCAAAGGAAACACTTTGGCCTAGATGAGGCTACGTGGGAGATGGAGGATGACATGAAACATGCATATCCCTTTTTATTTACTTTTGTATAGACATAGCACATTGACAGATAGAAAATCATGGACAATGTTCCTTTAAGGGGGAGGGGATTGTAAAACCCTTGTTTCCCCCAGTTTGTAAATATAAATATATTGGCGAAGATACTATGACAAACTTGATATGTGTGAATGTTTGATTTGATGAACCTTTGTATAAAAGGTCAAGGAATGTAATTTATGTTATTAATAGAAATGGATAAGTGTTGCATGACTGGTGAAAGCAGGGGTTTGCCAAGATAGACCACAGATGCTATGAAAGATATGGTGAGGTGAACTAGGAATGGTTAAGATAACCCCCACCAAACTAGTACCTTGTTGGATTTAATTGCTCAGGACCAAAACATTCCTTTGACCCAGGAAGGAATTACAATCAGGATGGTAGGTGGGAATACTTGCTCAAGATTCAATGAGGGGATGGGGCAGAGCGTCCATCTGTAAGGCTTTTAGACCTGTCCACGGACTGGTAATTTGGGCCACACACAATCTTGTTGAGGAAGGAAAGAAAGGAAGGCGTGGTGGGCAGAGAAAGAGTTGCTAAGAGAAGCATAGAAGAGAGACTAAGCTCTCAAGTTCGAGAAAGAACTAAGAAACAAACGTGTTATGGTCGCAGGATGTAGTTAGCAGGGTTATGATACAAGATGATAAATGAGGGTGCTGAGTGACTAAGGAAGTACTCAGGCAGGCCTCCTTGCTTCGTATAGAGAAAACCCGTTGCTAATATCTTGTGGGAGGAGGAGAGTAACCTTCGTTCCTGACTGTCGTTGAGACGGAAGAAAGAATTCTCTCTCAGAGAATCGTGGTCTAGCTTGGGGGTGGCCAGTGGTAAATCTATTAGGAGTGATTGAGCCTATGGTTGGGTGGAAACATGCACCCCTTTCAGTAGTCGCATCACGATTTCTGGTTCTGATAAGTATTTCCATATTTTGTGTTTTGAAATGGAATAATGAATGAATGTATGTATTTATACATCTAAGAATGATCTTTGTATTGAATGATCAAGTTATGTGTATGCATTTACCTTCTTGTGGACTTGTGTTTTTGATTGATCGTCTATATGCCCTAGTTTAGCCTTCGAGATGCCTTGGGACGTAAAACTATTGGATGGCTGGGATATAAAACATTGCATCAATCTAACCCTATTAGGTATGGAGAGGATATCTCCTTCAGACTCCTTGCTGCGCAACTGAGACACCATGCCCAAGTCCTTAGAAAGTTCACGATGACGAAGATGTGTTTATCTCGCGAGAGTTTAGAAGAACCCATGTGACCAACACCCAGGAACCCTGTGCTAAGCCTAAGGGAGATAAGTCCTTCTGGCTTCGGAACTTCGGAAGTACGAAACTTCGGAGTATTGTCGGCCCAAATAGTCACAAACCAGCCAAAGGTGACCAAGTGTCACGGTTACCCTTAAGGTTGACCGATGTTGGGCGGTTTCCCTAGTGGTTAGAGGAACCTATATTACTGACTAAACCCGGATCCAACTCCCCATTGCGAAGTAGCACGAGCCACCGATCGAGAATGTTTGGAGGTTCCCTCAGTGGTTGGATCTACACCGAGACGACTTCAACGGAGTACCACTTCGGGAGAATGGAGATGACATAGCATAAAACTCTCCGAACGCCAAAGTTACGAAGTAAACAAGAGCCATATATTTGGCGGAGATCGTCATGAGCCCTGCCTACCGTCCGATCATCCAAGAGGAGGGACCCACACATGATACTTCGGTGAAGTCCTGCTTCGGGAGAATGGAGTGGCAGTAAATCCAAAACCCTTGAAGACTGGAGCCGCGAAGTGACTAGGACCATAGATCTAGGGATCCTTCAGGTTCTTTCCTAGCCGTAGGATTCACGATGTAGTCAGCCCGACATTGACCACTTCGGAAGGATAGGGTTGTTGTAACGCCAAAATCCCCGAAAGCCGAAGTCACGAAGTAATGAGGACCGTCGATCCTCGGATTCTTTGGGATCCCTCTCAGCTGTCGATATATAGGGGAAATGTGGTGCTAGATCTTTTAGTTCGGAGACTGGGCACTTCAGAGGAATTTGAGGTGTGGTGTGTCGATAAGCTCCGAAGCCTGAAGTAACGAGAGTCATCGATTCGAGGACGCTTCAGGACTTTTCCTAACCGTCAGATCTAGGTTGTGGTCAGCCCGACGCTGACCTACTCTGGGAGAAAAGAGGAGTTTGCATCACAAAACTCCCGAAGGTTGTAATCGTGAAGTAACAAGAGTCGTAGATATATGGATCTACGTGGCCAGATCTCGACCGTGAGATATGAGAGGCATTAGAAGGTTGTCAGTCTAGCGTGATGTGACAAGTCGACGTCACTAGGGTGGCGTGGACCCACGATCGATGTGCCACGTGTCAGCTCGATTTGTGCTCTACGTAGACCCTATATGCCTATTGGAATGTGACATGTGTCACCTGTTGTTCCAAAGTTTGTACTTAAGGCTTAGAAGTACAGTGTCTAGGCATCCGAAAGTGGGTAAAAGGTGGAGAAGCGAGAAATGTCAACCTTCGGCAAAGGAAACTAGGGAAGATTTCTACGTTGGCGTTGTCTAGCTTCCAACTGTTCTTGGATAGTTATATCTTGTTCAATGGTTGCCCATGAACGTTCTAGTTCGACCCGGTTAGTAGTTTTTTTAAGAATAGTATCGAAAAGGTTTAAAGCAATGTGTGTTTGGTTTGATAACCCGGGTTCGATATTAGGCTGGGTTGGTACAGGGACAGTCATGGGGGAACAATGAAATAAGAAAAAACTTAGAGGGAAATTAAGTGTTGTCTCAATTTGGTTGTGTGAAAGAGAATTTACGATTTCGAAAATAAAATAGGGATGCAAATCAAAGGCTCTTTCCCGTAACTGAGTTATATCATAATAAAATGTATGAGGTGGGAGAAAAACATTTAACTGTCTATGATGTAAGGCTCCTATCAAGGGAGAATCTCACGGATAAACAGAAGAGGAAAACTGTAAAGAAATAACCCGATGTAGCATAGAATATGTGTAGAATTCTGAAAGTGTAGACTGGTCTTACACCCGCTAATAGCTGGTACAGAGGAAAAACAGTAAACAATTACAGAAAACGAAAATTCATTCGCTATAGTAGTGGTCGTACTAAATTATAACGAAGCACATCAGTTATGAATATGAAATTAAATGAAAATATGAGATACAAGGAAACAAACTCATAACACAGTCGTGACGGAATTGAGAATATTCAGATTTGCTTTGTATTAACTCTCAAAATGTAAAAAACTCTGTTACAATCGACACAAAAAGGTCCAGCCCTTTTCTTTTCTTTCTGTGGTGTATTTATACAATTTTACAAATAAGATAGAATCTCAATAGTCACAATATTTTGGTTATGACAGGGAGGAGAGCAATCGCTCCATTTCTTCTTATCTGTATTCACTTGGTGCCAGACGTTTGTCCTCGTGCGTGCTTGGTGTAGGCGACACATCTTTCAACCAGCTGAGATATCAGCCGCGATGGTTCCGCTTGATAGCTGGATTCAAAGAAGTAACATTCTCGGGCTAATTGCGACAGCCTGTCTTCCATCTGTCCGTCCATGATGTCGATGGCACATAATTGCGCGCTGGGTCTAATCATGCATTTGTCTATTTGGACTATGTCCACCATAGTCACCTGGGAAATATCGGCCGAATCTCTCTCCTCTTTTTCCTTCAGATCAAGCAAGATTTTTTCCACATTCATTTGCATCAACGTCTCAACATTACTTCCATTGTCAATGCCTAGCAGATCGCTATCTATAGAACTAAAGGCCTCTTCTAAGGAATTGGTTATCTTTTTGGCTTGCTGCTTGCCTTCGACGATGTTATGCTCCCATTCCTTTAATAGAATGTTTCCTCTAGTTTGCTCTGAAATGGTGAACCTGGGAGCACTTTCTGAAACCTTGTTGTTTGTGGCTATCACAGCCTCTTGGAAGGCCACCTGAGCTGCTCCGACTTCCCTTTCTCTAGCGGATAAGTTCTCTGAAACCTGGTTGACTAACAAACAATTGTCCCGGATTGCTTCTACCTTGGCGAGCAAATTTCATTCTGCCGTAGAGACTCTGCTCCGAATCTCGATCGTCTGGGATTTGAACATCTCGATGTTTATCATTCTGTTCTTGGCGATCTCCACCCTAGCTTGTAGTTGTTCGATCAAATCCCTTTGCTGGATCGCTTGCATATGACTATCCCGGACCACCAGCTGTGCTTTCTCGAGCTTAGTTTTGAGCAGCTCTATCTCGTTTTTATTGGACAACCTGGCCTGCTCTATTCCTACGCTTGCCTGGTCTTTAGTAGTCTCTGTCGCTGTGGCCAGTCTGGCTTCAAGGGTTCGAATGAGGCAATTTTTTCTTTTAAGTTGGTTTTTTAAGAGCCCGACTGAAAACTGATTCACCAAGGCATATGCTCCTAGTGTCCCTGCTATTTCAGTAGTGAATTGCTCATTCTTCTTGTCCTTTCCATCAGTTATAACTTTGTATTTCTTGGCAGTTGACTCTCCTTCCTGATAGAATTCCCTTTTTACTACTATATTTCTCTTCTTATCGAAGAAAAACTCATTCAGAGGGAGTTCTTCTACCCTTATGGGCCTCAACTCTTCATTGAATATCCATCGGGCATCGATATTTCCCTGCGTAGACTGCAAGGGGGTAACTGATGTGATAGGTTCTCCGACCTGCTTCGTTGATTTTCTCGGAGTAGCAACCGGACTCTGCTTCTTCGACGGGTCAGGAGTCTTTATCTCTGCTTCTGGACTCTTAGTTTGCTCCCCCTCGTCTTGGTGTTTTCCTTGATCAGGAGTCGCATCCTTAGAGCCTTTGGCATCTTTCTGTTTCGCTTCCGACGTACTCGGACTTTCACCTCGCAACACCGCGGGGAGACAGCTACGTCGATGTTCCTGAAACTTCAAAACATTGGCTCTTTCCTTGGGTGCCAAGGTTTGTATTCGAGCCAGAATCTCGGCATAGGACCTTGCGCCTCGAAAAATGTCATCCGAGGGTGAATTCTCGTGCTCAAATCTCTTGAGCCCGCAACTGGCCAAATGATTGCTCACGATCCTTTGCGGATTGTGCTTCTTGTATTCAATAGAGACCAAATTTAGGTCTTCCAGGGCTGCTACCTCGGCTTTGGCATGCCCGAAATCTAATAAAGAATAAGAATTCAAATGAACAGGAAAAGACGGCCATACCTTCTTCGAGTACCCTTTAAGTTCTTTGCTCACACCACCAATTACTGTTTGCCTAGCGATCTCACGACAAATCAACTTGTCGGGGATGAACAATGGCAACACATGCGGAGGGACCGAAGCCCCGAAAACTCGGAGGTATGAAAATTCTGCTTCTACATACCAGTCTGCTATGCTGCTCAGATTCGTTACTATGTTGTCCGAGATCTGGGGTGGCGGGTGACAAAAAATGGTAACATGCAGGGGCACCATCACCCAGTTAAAGATTTCATACACAAAATTTTCTGCTTTGTTTTCCCATAACTTTGCATGATAAACGTGTATGGGCTCGTTTTCTGCTGGAGACCAACTCTAGCTCATTAAGGGAAATAGTGTCAAAAAACAAACGACGTTCATAATATATGTAGACATGAAGAATGAAGACGCCTTTTCGTTCTCTTTCTGTTCCCGATACTCTGCGACCCTGCTGGTCACGCTATCAGACAACATTTTTTCCCATTGAAAGAACCGCCTTCGGCGACCCGAAACATTAGAGGCACCCATGGAAGATAAAAATGCGAGGTGTCCTCTTTCCCGTATAGCCTACATGTCATCATGGCTACATATTTGTACTGAGGTTCTAAAGAAGTGATCGAATATATGCCATGGGTATCAGCTCTGAACTTCGCGATGTTCGGAACCCAATCCTTTATTAAACTAGACATGGTTTTATCATACTGTACGCATTCCTTCTCCTTGAACTCGTCCAAGAATTCAGCGCCATATGTGTAGTCGGATGTCGTGGGCAGCTTATACGTGGCTTGCAGATGTTCCGGCCTGAAAGTCCCGATGGTGACTTTCTGCTCGTTCATGATGGTTCTGGTCGGTATCTCCACATGGTCCAATGCCCATCGGACCATGTCATAATATGGAAGCAGTCGTGGCCTGGCTGCTACTCTGTGCATTCCGGATTGGATGACTATTTTGTACTTGGTGGTTATATCATATTTTTCGTTGTCGCTGGAGTCGTCGGAATAGTCCACCAACTCTTCCTGTAGAACATCTTAAACGAATGACCAATTCGGGACTGAATCGATACTTTGAGGCGAAGTATCAGCGACATTGTCTGAGCCTTGTCCCGAAACCTCGACATTTGCCTTTGATGCTTTTCACAGAGCCATGGCTGGAAATTGCGTTTTGGCTCTTCTGCGATAGAAATGCATATACATACAGAAGTCAGCTGCTCAGAGATAATGCGCTCTGCGTAATATGAAATGCATTTGTTAGAATGAACCACAACTCTTATATATATATGAAAACTTGGTACTTTTCAGAACAAGTCTGTCAAATCGTATTTAGAAATAAAT
The DNA here is from genome assembly GCA_032191745.1 of Picea mariana. Classification (NCBI taxonomy): domain Eukaryota; kingdom Viridiplantae; phylum Streptophyta; class Pinopsida; order Pinales; family Pinaceae; genus Picea; species Picea mariana. The sequence continues at coordinate 51,806 of JASDQU010372409.1, forward strand.
CTTGCCATAAAAATCTGATCTTATATTTATCGATTTACCCTATTTCCTCATTAATGTCATAAATTTTGGCGGTTTTAGAAGTCAGTTGGCGTATAGAAGGAATAAGGCTACCTCGTGAATCGTGCAAGCATCGAAACGTGGGATATGTCTTAATTTAGCTTAATTAATCCGATTTTACCAATGTTAATCAATATTTCGGTACTCGTTATATCAGGGATTTTATTTTAACACTTTGAACCTCTAACACCCGAGACTGTGAAGATCGACTTTGGTTAATAAAAGGTAATTGTGATTTGGGGCTCGATTAATTTTATAATTATTATATTCGCCATATCGTGACTCAGAGCTTCGAAGATAAGTTTCTGGGAGATTTACATGCTGAGCTGCGAAACCGCGAGATCGCGATAACATGACTTAATTAAAAGGGAAGATAATCTTGGATTGCGTGATTAGTTAATTACGTTATAACCACATCATGATTTCGCGAGTCAGGGTTTAGACTGTGTAACTTTCGAAAAGGACAACGCCGAGTGGTGAAATGCTGATAGAATCTTTTACCACGGTTTATCTTTTACCTTTAACCTTGACATGGGTTACTTAAATAAGGACCTCGCGTTCTCAGCTATCGGGGCTATGAAAATAAATTTTTGGGTTTGGCGAACGCCAAGGTGTGAAACCTCGACGACATTTAATCATGGGTTAGGGAAAACTTTACCCTTGTTACTGTCTTGAGTGAAAAATTAAAACGATTTCGTTGTTTCGTGGCTCGGGACATGTGAACTACATGACTTATAGTATCCGACCTACGAGATCCCGAAGTAGAACAAAAAGAGGAAACATTTTTACGAAAGGTAGGACTCGTTTCGAGGGTATAATAATCATCGCTGCTTACGTGATAAAGCTTCAGAGATCTCAATATCTCAGAGGGAAAATATGAAAAACATCTTTAGATTTCAAGCATCAAAAATGAAATTTGTGATGGGCTAGAAAAACAAGGGCGGCTCCAACATCACCTCTGGCCCTTCTACGTGTCAGTGCATGCTACATGTCTGCCTAGCCAAAGTGGTTGTTGAAGTGATCGGAACTCCGAGATTTTGGGTCTCCGGAGGATTTGAAGTGTAGTATTGTAGAGAGACCAAAAGGCCCAAAGGTCGAAGCTGCGTGGCAAGTTTACGGGACTTAGGGAGTTCGAGACTCCGGGAGGCCTCATGCATAGACAATAAATAAGCATTTAGCGCTGAAGTGTCGAATCTCTCTAAAGTCAGTATGTTAGGTGAATATGAAGTCCGTCATCGTCTTAGGTGATGAATGGATATTCCTTGTGAGAGGAGAGAACCTGGTAATGGATTCACGTGGATGCTACGTAGACCTCAAAAAATGAACGCCTAAAGATCTTTCACCGGAGCATGTTTTTCGCTCTTGAACTCTGATAGGAGCATGCTGACCAAGGTTGGAGAGCTCTTGGTGAGCAGAAATATAATAGAGACAGAAAAGGAGGATCCGATTTAAGAAGGAAGACAAAAATTCGAATGCCCCATCCCTAGGAAAGGTATTAAGGGGTCGGGTGTGTTACAAGTGTTCGATGATTTGAAGCAACGCTTGTGCTCAACCCAGTACTTTTACTACCAGACCTACATCATCCCTTTGAGATCAAGAAAAATGCTTCAGACTATGCTATGGGCATCGTTCTCACTCAACATGGCCACCTCGTGGCCTATCATAGTGAAACACTATCGGATGTTGTTTGTAAGTACCCTACTTCCGACAAAGAAATGTACTCCATTGTGCAAGCCTGTCGCCAGTGGAGACATTACATTCTTGGGAAGAAGACAATCATCCACACTGACCATAAGCCACTGCAATTCATGAAGACACAAGACAAATTGAAAAATGACCGCCATCAGAAGTGGTCCACGTACTTGCAGCAATTCCACCTCAACATCAAGTATAAAACGGGAAGCACCAACCATGTCGTTGATTACCTCAGCAGACTGCCAGTTCCGACACTCACCACGGTGCTAGACTCTTGCGGCCATGAGACCTCTAGATGGCCCCAATTCTATGAGACAGACCCGGACTTCGCCACCACCTACTAAATGTTGGGCGCAAACGCAGTTGTCGCTAATTTTCATCTTCAGGACGGGATGATGTGCCATTTGGGCCATATCTGCGTTCCATCCAGTGAGCGAGCGAAGATGATATGGGAATCCCATTACTGTAGGGTGGTAGGACACTTCGGCGTCGAAAAGACAGTGGAAATGTTGCAGAAACATTTCTACTGGCTGAAACTTCAACAGGATGTCAGCAAGTATATCAGGTCCTGCACTGCCTGCGCGATTGCCAAACTGGACAATAAGAAACAATGCTTGTAAACCGCTTTGCCTACTCTTGACAGGCCATGGGAATCCATCTCAATAGATTATATGTCGGGCCTCCCATTCACTAAGCGGAGCAATGGCTATATTTTTGTGGTTGTGGATCGATTTTCTAAGATGACGATTATGATTGCTTGTAAGAAGATCATCACAATAGAGGCCACTACCAAGCTCTTCTTTGAACGAGTCTGGGTACATTTTGGAATCTCACAAACCATTGTCTTAGATCGGGACAATAGATTTCTCAGCACATTCTAGTCAAGCCTCTGGTCACTGCTGGACACCAAGCTCACCAAATTCACGGCCTTCCACCCCCAGATAGATGGCCAAACTGAGGTTGTAAATCGAATGATCGTGCATATCCTGCGCATGTATAATTTCAAGCACCCTCGCACATGGGATGAGAGTCTCCCCTATGTTTAACATAACTACAACCAAGCCCTACATAACTCAACCAACCAAAACCCCTTTTAGGTGGGGTTGGGATTCCAACCATTGGGTCCCATAGATGTTGCATTACCCCTTGCAGTCACCTCAACCGACTCATCTCTTGCTCCAACTGAAGTTGACAAAGCTACCCGATTCATTGAGCGGATCCAGTAGATACACCAACAGGTTCAAGATATCCTACAAAATTCCAATGACAAGTACAAGCAATGGCATGATCAACACCGTATGCCACATAAGTTTTAGGTGGGCGACAAATTTTGGTTGCATTTGCAAAAAGAGTGCCTTACAAGACCCCATCGGAAGCTTCACCCACTTCGTTATGGGTTTTACATCATCACCAAGGTTGTGGGTGATAATGCTTTCGAGCTCAACATTCCTCCTTTCCTTCGCTTGCACCCAGTGTTCAACGTGGATATCCTTTGACCATATTTCCCACCATTATTGGACACCTCAGAGATAGCAAAAAAACTGACGCCAACATAGCTCAACCTCAAATGCATACAACAGGGATCAAGTGATTAGATTGTGGAAAAGTATATCAAGGGCACTCGCCAGCAAAGGATCCAACTTTATCGAGTTGTCAAAGCAGGGCAGCTCCTACACCAAGGCAAGTGGCTCACTTGGGCACAAATTCAGCAAAAAATTCCTCATCTGATGGGGAAACTCAATGCAATGGAGAAAAATTCTTCATAATGGGTGAGGATTGATCCATATGGATGTCGGTGGCCTCCCATATATTCCAACTAGCTCATTTTGGCAGTTTTCTAGTTTGACAACTTTTTCCCTAGTTTTCGGGTCCCTGACTTGTGGGGCTGTTTTGAAGCCCTAAACAATGTTTTTAGGGCTCACCACAATCAAAATGACCTTTGATAAATATCATCAAAATGTGTATTCTTCGGATAAAGCTTTCCAATGTGGCCCATATGACTTTTGACGCTTCATCTCCTAGGGTTAGGTTTTTGGATGTCTAGGGTTTTTGACATTCATGTTTATTGTAAAAAGGTCTTCAGAGCTTCATTGTAATCATCTTCTTGTGAATGAACGCAACCATTACATCTCTTCTTAGAGATAATCCACCACCATTCTAACAAGCTTGTTTCCGCTGTATTTTACAGTTTCAGCTTATTTCCTTATTGAATAGAAACTAGTTTTACTATATATTTGTTATTCTGTATTAAGCATCTTTTGATAATATTGTGTATTCATTTCGTTTTGCAAATATATTCCGGATCACCATTGGCGGATTTTGGGCAATAGAAATGGTATGGTGTTTTTAGCCGTTATTTATTATGCACACTTGGACTTGTTTGTTGACTAAAACTAGGGTATTTGACATTAAGCTTGTTTGTTAACTAAAACTAGGGTATTTGACATTGTAGAGAAACGTGTCAGGGTTTTTGACATTGTAGAGAAACGTGTCAGGGTTTTTGACATTGTAGAGAAATGTGTGAGAAATATTATAATAATATATCTTCATCTCTATTTGCAATATAGTATATTTGCGGTGACATGTTTGGAAATTGGAACAYGTTTTAATCAATAATTAGTAATGGAAGTTTATTGTTGGTTTTCTCTCATTTTGATTTATCATCACAAAACACACGGATTTTGGGCAATAGAAATGGTATGGTGTTTTTAGCAGTTATTGATTATATACACATGAACTTGTTTGTTGACTAAAACTAAGGTTTTTAACGTTGTAGAGAAATGTGTGAGAAATATTATAATAATATATATTCATCTCTATTTGCAATATAGTATATTTCCATTGACATGTTTGGAAATTAGAATACTACTATATGTATGTGCTACTAGTTTCAACTTGAGCGATTGCTTGTGGATACAATGACACTTGATTGTTCAATGTAATTGCTAGCATTGTTGAGCAAGTTATATTTTTATCTTTACTTGTCAAAGTATGTTTGATCTTTATTGTGAGGGGTTAGTTATTACTTTTGTAGGTAAAAATCATATGAAATCATCCACTCAATCTAAGTTGGGATTTGAATGGCTATTTAAAATTCATGTGACTATTTTCTCAATATTTTTTATTGAAATTTTAAAATTACAATTCTACTTTGCCAAAAATACAATTTCAGTGATTAAGAAATGTGATTTAAGAGTTTTTTTATTCCTTTGAAATTGATCATGAACAAAATAATAAAAAAAACTATAATTCATGGTTAAAAAATAAAAAAGGTTTTCATTTAATAAAAGTGGAAACACTTTTAAAAAAATCACAAAGTTTTATTTATCATAAAATAAAAATGATATTTTTAAAATGTTATGATATTAAAAAAATAGAAATGTATTAACATATTTGATAAATGTATTATTTTGTAGGTGTCATGGACTAATATATGAAGAGTTGGTTATAGCAAGTATCTCATTTTATTTTATTGTTTTCTACTTGGTCAACAAAAAGGTTCAAATCCATTAAAAAAATATACTCATTAAGAGCCCAACATATTACATGCAGCGAATGAACTTCATTGGGAAGGATAACAATCATTTCACCCAACCATCCAAGCTAAACCCAATCGAAAATTAACACCACAGTTTTTGCAGAAATTTATTGCATGAATTCTAGCAGTAGCAACACTACTTCATGTAGTGATGACCAAAGGAAAGAGTTTTCATTGAAGCAAACAACAACAAAGTTATTTTGATAATATGAAAAAAAAAATGCACTGAAACACTAGCCTTAACAATGCCTAATTTGCAACTCACCCACTTAAGATTGATATTAATGCAAATGGGTATTCCATAGGACTAATCCTTATGCAAGAAAGAATACTTGTGTGTTCTAAACACTTATAATTGTTACAAGGAATAGTGATTACACTATCCCATATCTGATAAGGAACTATATGTTTTTTGAAGAAAAATATCAAGATTTACATGAACCATCATTTATTTTTTTTATTTAATTATTTATTTTATAAGTTTTCAAGCAATGAATAAATATAAATATTATCTTTTTGAGGAAGAATATCAAGATTTACATTAACCACCATTTATTTTATTTAATTAATTTTATAATTTTATAATTTTTAGTTTATAAATGAATATTTAAAATTAATTTATTAAACATTTAAAGTTTTTATTATTTTATTTTAATTATTTTCATTTAATTAATAGATATTAAAGTTGGTTTTTTAATATAGGTATGACTTTTAGTATACACAAAACAAAAGTCATTATAATTAAATCCAATAAAATCACTTTTATAATTAAATCCAATAAAATGACTTATGATACTTTTATTAATTAAATCTAATAAAAATCATGATAATTAAATCTCATAAAATCACCTATGATATTTTCATTAATTAAATCCAATAAGATCACTTATGATACTTTCATTAATTAAATCTAATAAATCATCTATGATATTTTTGTATATGACAACAAGAGGAAGTGCCTTCATATAAATATTTCTGAATTGATATTCACCACAAACTCATTCTAACTATAGCCTTGAGAAAAAATGATAAAGAAGGGTGAAAAAATTATTATGGATTTGAAAACAATTGTAGATAAAAACCCTCATCTTTGAGACTTTTCTTACTATTGTTATTCTATATGGATGCAAAGTTCAGGGATACATGGATAAAGTGTCTCTATAGAGTTGTGGAGAGAATTAGAGCAAATCCAAAATAATTTTATAACCCATAATTTCAAAATTAAAGGAAATACATCTTATCATATCCTCCTCCTCACATAAACAAATCTTTCCTCCATTGAGAGCATGCCTCTTACCATGGAAGATGAGAAGCTTCCTAAAATTTTGCTTCAAACTCCAACCAAAACCACCTTTGGTTCAACAAGATGGCATGTCATAAGGATGTCCTCTCCCCTAAACCATTGGGGAGTAAAGGAAGAGATCATATTGCAAAATAAGGATATTATTACATCAAAATTTAAGGAGAAAATGTGGTGCCATACAAAGAGGTAAAAATAAAAATAAGAAATTATAAGGAGGTAATCAACCCCAATCTAGAAGATAAAAAATATCTTTGTTTTGATAAGTGTAAAGAAAAAAAATAACCATTGTTAAAACAAAAACAAATTCTAGTGAGCTCCATGGTGAAACTAGGCTTTGGTCAATTCCAAAAAAACCTCTAATGAAAGAGTCCATCACCTTTGTTACACTAAGAGGGTTCAAGATGAAAAATATCTTCTTTTGGTATGTCCAACATATACCCATATTAGATCTTGATTTCAAAAGGCTTGTCACACTACCAACCTTCCCAACCTTTTAACCCAAAAAAACTATTGTGATATTGAAAAGCTTTTCTTAATGCTTTTAAAGCACAAAAATAAATTTGTAAAAAAATTCAAGTAATCTCTTAACTTTTTAAGTTCTAATATACCAATTTAATTTAATATATCATGATCGTCATCAATTTAATTTAATGAATATTTAAAGATTATAATAACAGAATTTATTTTTGATATAGATTAATTGGATAAATATTTGTCATTAAATTCAATGTTGAAATAAAAATTAGTAAATACAAAATGTTATGAAATTAAAGTTTATAATTGAAAAAAATATATATATTTAATTTAATAACAAATAATATTAAGTTAATAATAAATACAAATTGAAAATATATTTTAATTTAAGCAAAATCTTCTTAAAATATTAGATTAAAAAAATATAAATTCTTAAAATATTAAATTAATATATATATATATATATATATATATATATATTATACAGTTTTAATATAATTAATAAATTTAATTTACAAATAAAATTTAATTTAATAAAATTTACTTAAAATTAATTATTTCACATTTACAATTTCAAATAATTTACCAAAATTTCAAATAATCTCCATAAACCACTAGTTCTTAACAAAACAACTATAACAAAAAAAAATAGTATCGCTCTCAAATACATCCAAAAATTACATAGTAATAAAGTTTAGTAATAAAGTTGCCCTCCATGTGGTAGATCAGCTCTCCCCACTAGAGAATTGTTCATAAACCATAAGATTTTAAACCAATCCAAGGGCATCCTTTGACAGTCAAAGGTTGAATTTTGGTCCCAGTAAACCTGCCTGAAACTGATATGTTGAAAAATAGCAGAAACAGATTTCGAAGAAGATCCAAGTGCCTTATAATCTATTTCTACTCTTTTTCAATTTCAAATAATCTTTATCTAAAAAATGATTTAATAAAAAATATTATAAAAAATCGATTGAAAATTATTTTTTTATTGTATAAGAAAACTTTCATCAGCGTATCAATTTATTTTGTGTATGTTTTTGCCTATGACATTTTGACCACTTTAATAAAACAAATAAAATACATCTCAAAATTTAAAACAATTATTTTATTTATGTTTTTGCCTATGACATTTTGACCACTTTAATAAAACAAACAAAATACATCCTCAAAATTTAAAACACTTTAAAACACTTTAAAACAGACATTTTGACCACTTTAATAAAACAAACAAAATACATCCTTAAAATTTAAAACACTTTAAAACATAAAAACATTTTGATCATTTTTATAAAACATTCACATTAAATATAAAACTTTAACATTACTAAAATTCCCTTCCACCCCATATTCATTTTCTATAAACTTAATAAATATGATACAAATTTAAAAACACACATTTCTATAAATTTTAGAACAGACTGATTGTTCAGTAAATGTCTGTTTTTTTTTTCTTCCAAAAGTAATATGAGATAGTGGTAATAAAAAAAGTACAATTTCATCCATCAGTGTTTTTTCAAGGTTTTTAAATCAACTTAATTCTCAAAATTCCAAAATTATGATCCAAGCCTTTTTTGGTCTCTGCACCCAAATTCTCAAAATTGCAGTTTTAAGAATATACGGATCAGATTCCAGTTGTATTTGCCAAAAATAAGGCGATTTGATGAATCGCTAGTCAGCTCCGTACAGTAGGTTCGAAGTTTTGATAGTTCTCCCAACGATCAATTAATTTACGGATTTTAAATCGTCCTGGGCGCATTTACAGCTGAAAATATCAGATTTCTATTAACGCAGAGTGAAAGTTGTTAACACAAATTAACCCATTAATTTAATGAAAACCTTAATAAAACATTAAAATCAATTTCAAAATCGATGTTTACTAAATGTTTAAAGATATAGTTTTTTGAAAGATTACATACTATGATGTCCGCGGTTAAGACAATTGCTTAATAAACACATAATGTAATCACAGGGGCATTAACTCCAACGGTAAATTCAGATCCCAGCTTCTATCTCCGTCCAGACTCACCTCCGGT
>JASDQU010372409.1:65062-82752 GCA_032191745.1 Picea mariana
TTTTATATATACTTTTATAGATTATATGTAATACATATAACTTATGTTATACGCAATACATATGTTATATAAAGTTATAAAAGTGGAAAAATAAAATAAAATTATATATATCTATATATATTACAACAATAAAATAAATAGTGTAAAATGAAAAGTCATTTAAAAAAATAAAAAAATTAAGTTTATATATATATATATGAAATAATAGATATGTTGTTAAAATATTTGCTATAATATATATCTATATATATATATATAGAATGGTTTTACATATACTTTTATAGGGATTATGGTGACAAGAGTATAAGAGAATGGACCATCTAGACCAACGAAGAATGGAGGTTGGGGTTTCCGAAATCTTGCTCACTTCAATACGACTTTGAATTTTAACACTCTATGGAAGGTATTAATGCAGGAAGGTATATGGCATAAGGTTTTAATGGACAAATATTTACCAAATACAACTGTAATCAACTGGCTTAGACTGGCATGACACAAAATCGCTTCTGCTTCTAGAATACGGACCAATCTTACCCGCTCTATCCCTGTTATCACCCATTGAATCAGTTGGCGACCTGGATCTGGACATCTCATTTCTATCGGAAGAGATCAGATACTTGGCATTGGTGACAAATCTTTCCTTCAAGAAGAGATCTTTTCAATTTTAAAACAAAAAAGGATAATTGTCCTAGCTCAAGCCTCTGTGGCCTGGGATCCAATCACCTACGCTGAGATTTGGATGAGCTGCGAGGACTTAGGTTTATCCAAGAATCTTTCTATAGTTTGGGATAACTACACCTCAGAGCTTAAAAGAGATGGAATCTCACTCCACGAAGCCGATGATACGCTTCTATGGATTGGTGTCGATTCATCTGGAAACTTATTAGTTAGAAACATTTATGCTTCTCTTATATCTACACAGGATTTCCTGATTTGGCATGGTTGGAGGGTTAACTTATGGAAGTGGAATTTACAACTGAAGATAAAATTATTTCAATGGTTGGCTACAAGCAATAGGATACTAAACTGGGATGTATTACAAAAGAAAGGATGGGAGGGCCCAAGTATTTTCTATCTTTGTAAACAAAACTCTAAAGACAACACCCACCTTTTCATATATTGCACCTTTGCAAAATCAGTTTGGGCCAGAAGTTCTCATTTTCTTAAAATAAAAAATACATGGGTTGTATCGTCACTTACTAAATGCATAAACTCTTAGACAAAGAACAAGTCATTATCAAAAAGGTTGGCTGCTATGACATGTTGGTACATATGGAATGAACGAAACAAAGTGCTCTTTGATGGAAAAGCACCCTCGGCCTGGGCAGTTGTATATAAGATTTTTGGATCGCTTACTAAGAATCCTCCAACACAAAAATTATTGATTTTAAGACAGAGTCCCATCACACAGATTAATGGTTCTACTATGGCATGTTTTGATGGCGCATCTATAGCAGGTGGCTTGAATTGTGGAGCTGGGGGCATCATAAAATGATCAGAGTCTTCGATATATAGATGGTACTTCAATTGTGGAGAAGGTAAAAACACAAAAGTTGAGTTGTTGGGAGCATGGGCCACTCTCACTTTAGCAAAACTCTTGAATTCACAAAATATTCAGATTTTGGGGGACTCCAAGTTGATTATTGACTGGCTAAACCATAAAGGAAATCTACAAGCCATTGATATTGAAGGATGGAAACGCAGAATATTGGAACTTTCTGCATCATTTCAAGGTATTTGCTTTCAACACGTCTACATGGAATTCAATGAGGAGGCAGATAATTTATCAAAGCATTCTCTCATGGTGCCAAAAGGAAGATTATCTTATTTCACTTGGGATGGAGAGACAGCGGGGCCTCCAATCCATATCAAACTATTTTAATTTCCTCCTTAGTTTTTTTTGAAGTCTGAACAATTTTTTTTGGCATGGGCATGGAAGATTTTTGTTATCATGAGTTGATAATCTTCAATATATTAATATTCCCTATGCTCAATGATATTGTAAATGGTACACTTGATCAATGCTTTTTCGTAAAGGTCTTTTGGGGACAATTATTGTGACAGTTTGTGTGTCTATGTGGATAAGAAGGGATCAGTTTTTTTTATCAAGGATCATTGAAGATGTAAAAAAAATTATAATCTAATATAATTTTGTGTGAATTTTCTATTGGAAAAAAGAAAACATAAGAGAATAAGTAATAATTGAACAATTAGTGCAATAATTGTATATTGACAAGCATAGTCATAGTATAATGAGAAGTTGAAAGGATTAAACATAGTCTAATAATATAAATGTAATAAATGTAAAGATATTACAAGTATGCTTATATATAAAAGGTAGAGTTGTGAGAGGAAGAGTAATATTATAATACATATGTGAGGTCAACATAATAATGATTAAAAGACTGAATGTGTAACATTTATTATGGTAGTACATACATAATATAAAATGGGATACTTTAATTCATTTACTATGAGATAGGTAAAAAAAAAAGAATCTCCAAATAGGTAAAATAAGTAAAGTGAATTATAGCAAGGATGAGGAGGATATAAGAATGACAAGATACATGGTATGTGAAAATGATGAAAAATTAATGGAAAAGATGAAGGATAGATAAATAAGTATACAAGAATGATAATTACTATAAAGTATTAGAGTGTAAAGTGACATAAGAGTAGGAAGGGTGGAAAAAGCATAAGGTTTATGTAGTGTGTTATGAATAGTATTAAAGTGTTGACATGAAGGGTGGTTGAAGATAATGAGATGATATGAAAGAAGTATACTGAGAACATAACATAGAATAAATGGTGGTTAGAGAGAAATAGATGTTACATAAAGATCATAAATAAATGATGATATAATACAAAGGTTATCAATGTTAATACAAGGTGTAGAAATGTGAACAATTCAACATGACAGGACGTTATAAAAGGTAGTAGAGAAATGAGATAATGTGTATAAGATAATTAAAAAGTAGATTAGAGCATAACTCACAAAACTTAAGTGGGAGTATGCGTGAGAATTGTAGTTTGAGGACACTAGCATAATAGGGTATATATATAACAATGATAACTCTGTATTCATATATGATAGGTTCTTTCTTTAACTTCGTTGGTTTCCCGTTCTCCTTTGTTATATAAGATTTTAGGAGGATGGGTGTTTAAATCTAGGGCATTGTTTATGTTAATAATGAAGCAAAATTTCGGTTTCTAGCAGCCATTGTTTTCTAGAACCACGTATCCCTCTCTAGAAACTTCTAATAAAGTCAAAAGCGTGTAGAATTTTCTAGAATGGAGAAACTCATAAACTTCTTTTCCACCCAGATATTTCTATATTAAATTTTCAGGATTATTTTGGAAGGCTCTAGATGCTTAATATCAAGCTATAAATATGTAAATATGTAAATGGTTTTGCAATCAACAAAGGTCGTGTGTAATTGTGTAATGAGCAATTGTAATTGAATATAATTTTGTTGTTCTTGTATTTTTCTCTATTTTTTCTTCCCTTATTTTTCTCTGTGCGTTCACTCCAATTTGTATTATGTATTGTATTGTTGGTTTAGTAGATTTCAAGATATGTATGTGATGAGTGTTGCGGGTCATATATGAGTGAAAAATCTATGGTTTGTTGGAAAATTCCAGAAGGCATAGAGGAGAAATCGTTCAATAATTGTTTGTTCAACAATCTCCTATTGTTTTAATCCTAATAGTTCAATTGTTCAAGGTTTTGTTTTTTTGGGCTGGAATTCAGTGACATAAATATGTACTAAATCACAATTTTATGTTGTTTAAATTGCATTTCTAAATGTAGAAATAGATTCAGGGTGCTGAAAAATTCGTAGAGCACTTGAATTATACAGAAATAACCACGCAAATCTATAGTTCCAACTATTTCTAGCAAGATTTTGCACAAATATCCCCATAAAATATACCCCCAAAAAACCAAAACTTATAACTTTTAGACTATAGCTGAATCTACCAACAATAAACATGGATGATGATGGATACCTTGCATACCATTCTGAAAATAAATAAAAGAAAGAAAAAAAAATTACTTCATACACGATTATGGATATTAACACAATCTACTTATAGATAAATTTACTAAGGTTCTACAACATTACGGGTTCAAGCCTATCCAAATGCCCAGTATATGAAATCCTTTCATGCTCTCACCATTGGTTTGGTCTACTAAACTAGTATTGTGTCCCAAGTTGGATGAGTTGTACAAATGTAATGGTCTTCCCTTCCAAGTGGTTGTTAATAGGTCGTCTATTATAACACTGGGATGTAAATCATTTGAACTATCATATTAATGGTAAAATGGGAGTAAGTTAAATTTGTAGTAAAATGATCTTCTTTCCAACCACAAATTTAATAAGAATTTAATTATTTCTTTGGGATGGATACTCTATAACAACATTGGGGATGTGTATCATTTTTTTGAGATGAATAGAGTTTCACTATGATCCAAATTCTATGCATGTCAAAATAATACCTCAAAAATCTATGCATGAAAAAAGATACCCAAAACTTTTGCCCAATTTTAAATCTACTTAGATCATCAATTTTTTTTTTTTTTCAAAATTACTTATTAATAACATTTTATATTTTTAAACTCTATTAATTAAGAAATATTTATTATTACAAAATTAGATAACCACTCAAAATTAAATAACCATAACCACTCAAAATACTTTATTAAAACCATACCAACTCAAAAGACTTTAGTAATACTTTATCGAAACCATAACAACTCAAAAGACTTTATTGAAAATATGTTTGATAAATAAACATTGTATTAACCTAATTGTAAATTCAATCCATCAAACATTATTAAAAGTCTTATCGGGTAAATAAACATTCTAAAACCCCAATGCATAATCAATTTCCTTTCAAGGCAAATGAACTACATATAACTCATTAGTTGGTTTTTATTTTATATGATAAAATAAAAAAACTTTTAGCTGAGCTCCATTAATCATAATAATTTTTAAAATTTTATCTTATTAAAACTTTTAGCTGAGCTCCATTAATCATAATAATTTTTAAAATTTTATCTTATTTAAATAAAACCATTAAATTAAAATTAATATAAGAAGAATAAGAAGTAAATACAACTTTTTATAATTTAAAAATTAAAATAAAATTTTATATTATTAATCTTAAAAAAAATAATTAAAATTAATATAAGAAGAATAAAGTAAATATAAGTTTTTATAATTTAAAAATTAAAATACAATTTTATATTATTAATCTTTAAAGTGAGTTATACAATTTGTTTATTTTATTTTTTTAATTTTATATATTTTAATATCTACATATATATTTATTTATGTATGGTTTTCTGAAGTTACATTATGTAAAAAGAGGTTGGGTATGTATATATAAGTAAACTAAAAAATTAAATCAAGGTAAGAAAGTTCTTTATCCATGAACAAAAAGATCTTATACATCCATTTAATATCCAACTATATTTTGATTTAAAAAATAAACTATCATCATTATTATTATTTTTAATTTAATTTTTATGAATTTTTGTTTTTTAATTTAAATTATTAACATTATAAGCATAACACATCTATTTATATTGTATATATATACATCACACTATTATGAATAGTGTAATGTGATCCATACAATATATTTTTTAATAATTTAATTATTAATTAATAATAAGATAATTATTATCAATTGTTATTTGTGAATTCTTTAATATTTTAGAGAATTTTAGTTTTTAGAAGACATCAAGTTTGGGATTAAGTATTTTATAAAAGTAAGGATATTGAAGGGTATTATGTGGCTGAAATTTTAAATGGAAAATATTTTCTCGTTCCTCAAGTTGATAGGCTTTTTATTCTAAGAACAAAAAGAGCTTCCCTATACTTTGGATTGAAAACTTAGTTGTTTTTATTTTTAAAAGTGGTGACAAAATTAATCCTCAAATTAAAAGATTATTGTGACTAATCTTGTTTTAAACAAAGTATATGGAGTTATTCTTGAAAACAAGATTAATTTATGGTTAGAAAACCATGAAAAAAATAGTTAAAGGCCAAACTGATTTTAGAAACTATCACTCAATCATGAACCATCTAATCACTCTCCCTCTTATTGTAGAGGAATGGAGATAATAAATTGATTTTTTTGTTACTTCATTGACTTTAAGAAAACTTTCAATACAATGTCTAGGAAAAACCTTTGGAAGACATCAGAAGAACTAAATGTTTGTTTATAATTGAGAGTTACAACAACGAGGGTGTATGAAAAAAATATTTTCGAGTTCAGGAACAATGAGGGATGGCAAAAAAAAATCAATTACAATATAGAGGTCAAACAAGGTTGTCCCTTGTCCCCTACCCTTTTTTGAATTTATATTTACAAGTTAAAGACATGTCTGGAATAAGCAAGTTGCATTCTCACTACCTAGCCAAGATAGTCATCGTCCTTTTTCTTTACATTGATGGTAGTGCTCTTTTGTCAAGGAGCTTGAAAAGCAACTAAAAATTCTCAAAAATTTATATTTCAATGTCAGTAAGCCAATAAATATTGATAAGATTAAGGTTATCATCATCAAGTCCAAGAAAGTCACTTATTTTAATTTATGACCATAAAAACCAAGAGGAAGTTAATTCATACAAGTACCTTGGAGTTTCCTACATCATAAGCTCAACTAAATATAGTGTGGAGAAAAGGATTAATGGGGTGGAATCCTATTTCATCCTTGGAAACAAATGTAAAGAAGTGGATTTCCAATTCTTAGAGAAAATAAATTCTTCTTTGATACCATTTTTATTCCAGTTATTGTTGGTGCAATTATATGTTCAATATATTGCAATCATTTAATATGTCAATCGAGTTTTGTAATTACTAGAGTTGATGCACTATATGTGTCTGTTGATTCTTGAATCAGTTAGGACTGAAACAGAAACCTCATGAGGATGTAAATCCCCCTGCGTTTTTATAGAGGTCGTACTCTTCTTTAGATTTTCTTGAGATTTTTTAAAATATTCAAAATGTGGGACTTCACAGAAGTTCGTTATAGTAATTCAAAGAAACATAAATTTACAATAAAGTAAAAGAAAGATGTTTTGTTTTCTTGTTAAAGAAAGTTCCTAAGAAAGGACTAGGAATCACACATTTAAAGCAGATAAGCAAAATTTCCTCACATCCATCAAAGTTTGGGATAAAGATTTATGATCACATAAAATAAAAAAGAAGATGATATGCATGCATAAGAGAACTTTAACATAGTGGACACATGGGAAAATCAAATAGATATAATGATAGATCAACCTCAAATACTTTATATTATGAAAATAGGGTTACAAAGCACAGTCGAGATTGTTCCCAAAATAGTTCTCTTGGAATTTCAAAAAATATGTAGTCTATTACATATTCTTGAAATTGTAAATGTGTTTGTCTTAAAGACTAGGATTGAGACTCTCGCGGGCCATAAATGGTAAAATCATGAATATGGGTAACACTTTTGTGAGAATCAGGTCTCGAAAATTCCTAGCGGCATTTATTTGACCGAAAAAATGTCGCCGGAAATTTTTTCGGTCGAAACATTTTTCAGCCGAAAATTTGCACATCAAATTGAACGACGCCCTCAAAATTCGTGTACAATATTTTTTGGATGAATTTTTTTCCTACGGTAAACATATTTCGGCCGAAAGGTTTATTTTTAACGGATTCTGTTAAAAACTAGGTTTCAGTCGAAAGAATATTTTGGTCGAAAACCTGAAAATGGGACTGTTTGCAGGAAACTGCAAATTCTCTCCAACTTACTTGATATCTGGAGGTAGCAGACTCCTACAAATACTCATAATTTAGTTTTGGAATTGATACCAACGTTTTTAAAATTGAATCTACTTTCATTAGATATAATTTGTTTTCATTTTCATTGTTTTTATCTAATTTTATTTAATTTTATAAAAAAATCACTGCATAATATTTTTAGGTGAGATTATGATTCAGTTAAATGAAAAATCCATATCTCTAAAAATACATAGTGGAAAATTATATTCAAAATCCTTAAATTGTTCTCTTCAAAAGGGTATTTTTAGATTTTACTTTTAAGTAAACAGTAAGATTGATACATGGTGGGGGAAAACAAGTGTTTAAAATATGTAACTTTTTCAGATTGGTCAACTTCAAAAAAATCTAGAAATTATATTATTCATCTGTTAGATTCAAAACTATAGTCATCACAAAATAGAGTCTCCATAGATTGTGGCAGTATATTTCATTTGTCAAAAACAAAAGTTTAATAATGGATACATTGTTAGGGGAAAAAATAACTCATTATCTTTCCCTTCGTTTTTAAGGAACATGCTATCAATCAATTGCCAAATTGACATATCAAATCTCAATAAAACAAAATTTAAAAATAGTCAGTAGAAAGCTAACAAAATTATTCACAAGTTTTATTTTTACAGTAACGTAAAATTCTAAATAAAAAAAATACTTTTATTTACCTGAAGTTGAAGAACCTGTTAAACTTTAAAAAAAACCTCATAAAACAAGCAAAAGTGTTACCCATCTTCATGATTTTTAGACAAAAGATGGTGGGCAGTAGAAGAATCAGCAAGACCTGGTAAGAAGAAACATGGAGTTATCGGTTTTCGGTTAAACCTTTCTAGTGAAAGAGGTGGAGTAACTGGATGAAGGACTTGATAAAGAAAAGAAAAATGTGATCAATGTAAACTTACTATGATGGTTGCTCCTCTGTTCATTTTCTCATTGATGTCCTTTTATTGTTTTCATCAACGGTTACAGGAACCGTCTCAACTACTTCTTGTCCTTCATTTGTCAGTTTATTAATAGCCTTCTTGAACCATTCCTTGATGTAAATTTTCATAGGCGCCACGTTGATTTCATGCTAGATTTTGATATTGAACAACTCACCCTCCAAGTCATGGAGATAAATGGAAATGCCATGTAATATTTCTTAAATATCCTATTTTTTTACGGAATAATTTACTAGCTAGTTATCTATGGCGTTCTCATCATATTCAATTATGCCATAGAATTTTTCAATTGACAATCCTTTAAAATCTCAACTTGTTCATCGAATTGTTGTTTTGTTAAGAACAACGAGTTGAGGATGAACTTGGGATCTTGGACCTCGTTAGCGCTTCTGGCTAGGTCCACCTTCGTGAGTCTTTTGAATAGATCTTATCCCCTTGTTATGGCTTGGATGCATGCCTAAACAATGTTGTTCAAGTTCTTTATTTTCTCTTTCCAGCAGGCATTCAATTGCTTGATCTGACTTGGAGAGGGAAGGTCATCCTCTCTTCTCTTCAACTCTGACATATTGGAAACTTTAATACCAAAGGGTACCATGAAATCAAGGTAGAAACCTTCTTCATTTTTTAGGTCGGCCTGTAGATATTCAAGGAAGGCATGTGCCCTCAAGCCAAAAGAAACCATGCTCTTTGAAAATTCCCAAGATTATATAATTAATGCCATTCTTTTCTTGATATTATTCTCCACATAGCTCCTGGATGATGTGAGTTAACTTGAGGATCCTTTTATTTTGGCTATGGGTGTGGAGGGTACGATAATTTCCAAAGGGCTGGCAAGAAATGGAAGAGGCATCAAAGTCTCTTCTAGTTCCTTAATCCTTTCCTTTAACTTTGTATTTTCTGCTTCGCGACTGCCAATGGAATCATCCAATGCATCACCGATGGTTCTATGGATTTTGGATACCTGGGAAGGATGCATATTCTTTAGGTTAACCTCTGAATGAGATTTCCCATTTTTGTTCTTTGCATCACTCTTCTCAATAATTAATTTTTTAGATTTGTTGTCAAAGACAACACTATGAAATACAAATGATTCTTCTTCATCAAATATCTCATTCTCAACAATTTCCAACAACTGGTTCTAGTGGGTCGCGCCTCCTGGATGGTCAATGTTAAGAAACATCTTCTCAATGTCATCTTCGAGATCCATATCCTTGAGGGAGAAGTTATTGATGTCACTTTTGACGTGATGCTCTTCTTCCTCTTGTACAATATTCTTCCTCTTCTTCCTCATAAGAAGTTTACGGGAGATTTCAATTTTTTTTGGAGGGGAGTTCTTGTCTCCTCCTCCACCTGAACTTTTGTTGATTACTTTTTTGGATGGGTGGGCCACTGGAGCACTGCTCTGAGGTGTTGAAGTCCTGGGAGTAACAATTGAGGGCTGGGCACTCTTCTCACTGAGACATTTTCCTCTCCATTTATACAATTCATTGGTACTGAGTATTGTCTCTAAGTCGCCAACAATGTGGGTAGGGTTGCCCAGGTGACTATCTTCTTCTTCTCATAGAACAATGTGGATAAATGAATTGCTAAAACACACTATTAACATATGTTCCACAAATATTATGTTAGGGTCAAACCGTCTGATCTTTTCAACATACTGGAGATTCAAGTTGTGGAAGTGGTTTGCAAATTCATCAATTTTGTTCATACTTCTGAATACAAAATCCCCAACTTTCCAAGGCAAAGGAATGAATTGATTTTTTCGTTTTTCATGAAAAAAGTGCAACCAAAAGTTATATTTCCTTGCAACTTCTGTAACAAACATTTTGTCGGATATATGGCATGGTAGAAAGGAAATATTTTCCTTGGACCCAAAAATCCTAATGACATTGTAATTATCCATTTGTTCCAAAGTCCCCTTTCTATCTAAGAATTTACTAGATTGAGTAGATATTCTTGGGGTATCCCATCCAAACATAAACTCTTTGAGAACCGAGACAAAGTCCTTGAAAACTTCATAAAAATGCAGGGAATCTTTGTGCCTCCATATCGCTTGGTACCAAAAGGTCACATGGTCAAATTCACAATTCACCTTCTTGCATATAGACAATTTAGGAAACTAACAACAATGTGCTATCGTGAAAACCAAATAAAAAGACATAAATAATTTCTTATCCTTTCTATATTGAGACAATTGGGAGGAGATTTCAATGGAAATCAACTTCCCCCAATTGAAAATGGCCTGCTCCTTGACGGTAAAATATAAGATGTAAAGAATCATACAGGAAATACTAGCAGTATTTTCTTGGCCCGTAAATCTAGTAAATAACCAGGCAATTTCCCGAAATCGGTTTTTGAACAAGATGACATGTAGTCTGGTAATATACTCAGGGATGGCAGCGAGACTCTCTAAGAATTTTGGTAAGATATCCAGTTCATTGTCGTGTTTTTTCAAAAAGTCTCTGCAATCTTCACCTTTGAAGGTGAGCATTGGCTTTGGGAGTCTCAGCATCTTATAGAATACTTGAGTCAAAAGGGAGATGGGAGAATGGTATTGGATTTGAATCATCCGCTGGTTTGGTATATACTTCTCAGTGCACTAGGAAACCAACTCCTTGCAATAAAAAACTTCAGGAACGCAGCCTGTTCGAACAATTTCGAACGCCCAAATTAGTTCCTTCTGAGAAGAAGGGGATGAATAATAAGGGTATGCTCTAGACCACTGAAAGTTTTGTTCTTCTCATCCAAAAATGTTCAAATTATCTTCGCAGAACTCTTGTCGAGATGTTGTTTCCATAAGTTGCCAGGAGTGTTCTTTCGATCTAGATAATATTTGGAATGAGTGCTTGAGAGATATAATATAATCTTCCGCAAATCATGCTTTAATGTGGTTTAATGAGAAACCTCCTCGAGCCCTTCACCTATTAATGACAATCTTTATGGGACCTACATAATGAGTTATTAGCATTAAACCATACTAAATGTGCATTGGGAAAAGTGCGAAGGTGGAAAGGATGCGAAGGTGGTAGGGATGGACAAGAGTGAAATAGAATTTGAGACTTTTGTGAACCCGCGAGCCCGGGAACCTACGAACCCGCGAATGCAGAAGGTCAAAAATTGGCTAAGTGTTGTGATGCAGTCGGACGGACTCAACATAGGAGAAATGAGATACTTGGAAGCTCGGGGAGTCTGGGGGTCAAAATGTAGATCACAGATATTTTGGATGCAAAATGTATATCACAGAACATGGGCTATGAGAGTTTGACCCCGCCAACACGGGAACCTGCGATTGCAAAAACGACTAAGTATGGGATAGTGTGGAGGTTGGTCGAAATCAATATGTGAGAGTGTGGATTGGAGATGAGGATTCGCGAGTCTTCCAACCCGAGAACCCGCAAACCCGTCGTTTTTAAAAAATGACTAAGTATAAAAACTAGAAAGGGAAAAAAGGATGGAAAAAAGGAAAAAGGGGAAATTGGGTAAGTATAAAAGAGGGAAGAAAAAGGGATAAAATAAGTTGGGAAAATAGAAAAGGGGAGGGAAATTTTAGAAGCGGGAATTGATCTCAACAACATGCTCCAACTTTGGGATGATAACCCCTTGTGGGTTGTCAAGAATCCAGAATCTCTTGTGACCAGGGGCTTCCACCCATTGGGCTTATGGAGTCATAGTAAGAATATACAAACTAAAAAAATAAAATTATGTACAATGAGAATGAAAAATTATTAGGAGAAGAAACCTTTCAAATGTTTCACGTTGGCAGGCAACAATAATCTTTTTCCCTTCATGTCTTGGAGCATATAGGAGTTAAAACCCAATATCTTATCGACGACGTATGGTCCGATCTAGAGTGATTTGAGCTTTGTATGCATGGACAATTTCTCCTTGGCCTTGTTTCAAAGTAGCACCAACTCTCCCTTCTAGAAATTATTTACAATTGTGCTCTGATCAAAATATATTTTGACGCTTTGTTGCCTCTGAGAAGTTCGATTCATGGCTTCACTTCATTTTTCTTCCAATTTTAACAACTGATTGATTATCCTTTGGATGGATGAATTGTATTATGTATCTTTAGTATCAACCATGGAGATCAATGCATTGAGCTCGAGACTAATCAACATTTTTTCTTCCTTCCCATAAACCAATAGATACAGAGACATCTCGGTGTTATCCTTCGGGGTCATTCTGCTTTCCCATAATGCATCTGTCAGCTTTAGATGCCAATTCTTTTGGTTTTAACCAATGGTTTTACTCAGTATCTGCACAAGTGTTTTGTTTGTGGATTCAGAAAGGCCATTAACTTGTGGATAATAATTCGATGATTGACCCATGATGATTCCATATTCTCCACAAAACTTCGTAAACTTCGACTCGATGAAAATCAAACCATTGTCTGTGATAAATTTATTAGGGACACCAAATCTCGACAGAATATTGTCTTTGAGGAATTTAATCATCTCTTCAGAATCAACCTTCTTTAACGCCACTGCCTCCGACCATTTCGTGAAATAATATGTAGTCGTGAGGATGTACATATGCCCTTTGCTAGACTTGGTATTAATTGTCCCAACAACATCGAGTACCCATTGGGAGAATGGTTGCTCCAAAATTATGGGTTGTAAGGGCATTGCAGATATCTTCATCTTTCCTGAAAACTGTTGGCAAGACACACATTTCCTTATCATGGCATATGAGTCTCTGAACATTTATGGCTAGTAGAATCCAACCCTTATTATCTTGTGGGCGATGGCAGTAGGGGAAAACTATCCACCACATATTCCTTCATGGAATTCTCTTATCAGTTCTTAGGCTTGATTTTCATCAACACATCTCAGTAGTATACCGTCATAATTTCTCCTGAAAAGTATTTCAACAATCAACACATATTGGTTCACCTTCATTTTTAATGTTCTTCACTCCTTGGAGTTCATGGTAACAGGGAAATACCCAGACCTTAAGTAGAATATAATATCTCTGTACCATTCTGAATCAGCTAATGGTTCTCCGACTAAGATTGAAATCATACCATCGACCGAATCTCCATTCATGATGAGCTTGCATAAACCTTGTCCTTTGATTGCCTTTAAAGGTTTAATCTTGATATAATATTCTTGTATCTTTTCCAACCAGTTAGCCCATTTTCCTTCTCTCAACTGTTGATTTAGAAGCATCTTCACTGGTGATGAGGGAACATAAGAAATAACATTGGAGTTTAATATATACATATGAAAGTGCACTACTACTTTTACAAGAGCCAAGGCTTGCTTCTCCAGTTCTAAATACCTCAAATCATAGTCATGTAGGGTTTTACTCATAAAACTTATTGGGAGTTCTTCTCCTTTGCTATTTTTCTGAGTGAGAACGGATGCAAGAACTGTCTCTATAGCAAATGAATAGATAATGAAATATCTTTGGAAGTCCAGAATAATGAGGACATGAACAATGGTGATTGTTCATTTGATATTGTTGAACGCCTCCTGAGTATTTGTTGTCCATTCAAACCTCTGCTCCTTTTTCAACAACAAATTGATCGTCTTTACGATGCTTGCGTAGTCAGGAACAAATCTTCGCATAAAATTGATTTTGTTGAAGAATGATTGGAATCCCTTCTTGGATGTCGAGGGGTTGAGCTTGTTTATTTCTTTAACTCTTTCCAAATCTATGTAAATCCCTTCCTTGCATACAATATGGCCCACCAATTTTCCTTGAGTCACCATGAACATGCATTTCTTTGGATTAAGAGATACAACATATAGTCTACATATTTCAAAAACCTTTCTTAAATGATGGATGTGCTCATCCCTTTTCTTTGAATGCATCGTCAAGTCATCTTGATATTATTCCATAAACTTTTCTATCAACCTATTGAATGCATGATCCATGGCCCTTTGGAATGTGGCTCCAACATTATTCAGACCAAAAGGCATTCTAGCATATGCATATGTCTCCCATGATGTGATAAATGTTTTCTTTGCCCTATCTTACCCAGCCACCAAGACTTGGTTATATCTAGATAAACCATCCAACATGGACATGTAGGCGGATCCAATAACTTGTTAGAGAAGGAACTCCATATTAGGCAAGGGAAAGTTATCCTTTATGCTTTTTTTGTTAAGGTCACTGAAGTCAACACACATATGGATCTCCCCGGTCTTTTTTCTTACAATCATTGGATTTTAAATCCAATCTGAATGTCTAATGGGATAAATTATCCTTGCCTTCTTCAATTTCTCCAGTTCAATCTTTACCAGGGGTTTTAGTTTGAGATTCATCATCCTTATTTTTTTGTTTACTGGCTTTGCTTCTTCCCTCAAAGGAATGATATGCTGGAATATAGATTTAACATAAGATTTCAAATAATCATAGGTCCAAGCGAACACATCAATATATTCCTTGAATAAGGAAACATATTGGTCCACCTCTTTAGCGGTGCAATCAACTCCCAAGTTGACATATTTCGGGGAAATGTCAGTTCCAATATTGACTTTTCTCGTTTCTTGCACTTTTCGAACTGAAACTTCTTCAAGGAGATTCTTAGCATGATCATATTTTATAAACAAAGATTCAGCTTGTATACAATATTTGGAGATGACATATGAGTGATCATCTTCTTCATCATCATTATTTAACAAAAACATTTCAAGCTATTCATTATTCTCAAATACTTGCAAGTACTCAATGTCATTGGGCATGGACGGTCGAAAAGTTGTTTCTACTTGGAAAGATGTTTTTCTTTGGACATCGTCTGGGTTTGACAATGAGTCCCCAAGGCTAGTGAATCGACCTTGTGATTATTGTACCTTGGAATGAAAGAAATGTTGAAGGAACTGAAAGATTCCATCAACTCGTTAACTCTTTTGAAATACAGCTTAAGTATTTCCTTTTTTATTTTATACCTCTGGGTAACATGATTGATGACCAACTCTGAGTCTCCTGTTACAATGAGATGTTCTATTTTCATTTCTTGTGCAAGGATCATCCCTTGAATCAAAGATTCATATTTTTCCTCGTTATTTGTGCATGAAAACTACATCCTTACAGCATGGGGATGCATGATCTTACTTGGATTCAAAATAACAATTCCAACTTTGTGCCCAGATTTTGAACAAGCTCCATCGAATGACATCCTCCAGTAGCCTTCAAACAAACACTCTTGATTCCCCGCATCTTGAATTTCTCTAGGATTTTGTTATGCTCCATGTCTAGGATAACATAGTTTCCAATCCTGACATCTATATAATCTTCCATCAATTCATTGTCCTTCTTCTCGAAAGAGAATGGTTTTCTAGGTTCACAGGGTACTTTAATCATCACTCCCTCTTTTCCTGGTAGCATCATACAACTTATGTCATTCATTATATGTCCATCGATCATGGATGTCCAATCTCTTCCCAGCACAACTCCATATGCCGGAGGAAGGTCTACCACAATAATATTGAAAATTGTAATGATATGGGGGGTTGCTGTAATCCAAGCATAAAAGTCCTTGATTTCTCCGTATGCTGGCACTTTTCTAGAATCAATCGCATATATGCTTTCATTGGTTTCTTAATAATTAGTGAAAATCATGCCCAATGCCTCCATGACCGCAAGTGACATTATATTATTTGTCGCACCAGTGTCAACTAAACAGTTATGTAGTGCAACATCATAATTTTCAATTGAAATATAGAAGGGTAGAATTTTACCTCTCAGCTTGGCAGTTGACGGGCTCTGGCTTTGTTTTGGATTGATAACAACAACTTCAGCTCTTTCAGATGGATCATCCAACAACTTCAAAATATTATGTTTTTGTTGGGGAATCTTCACCACTTCCGTAAAGGGAAAAGTTATCCTTAATTTACTTAGGTCCTCCACGACATTATACGTCATTTGAGTGGAGTTTTACGCCAGGTGTTGCCTTTTGGTTCCATTTCCATCTGTCACTTTCTCATTCGACACTTTTTCACTTTTTTTTTCTTTNCTTTATTTTTTGGTCTATTTACAAATCCTCTTGTCTGGGTGACGTTTTATTGCAAGTTGGGATCGTTGTCTCCCTCTCCATATATATACATGGACGTCTCGCATCCTTCCATATGCATAGTTTCAGAGCTTTCATCAGGAGACTAATAATTTTCTTGCTCAATTAATTGCTCGTCATAGACATCATCCAAAACAACCGCATTTGGGGTAGGCTGTCTGGGAACCCTTGGTATTTGTGGGTTATCCGTGTTCTAAGACCTCAATTTGTTTTCTAGGGGAGGATTTATCTTTTGTTATGGGATTGGCATTCTTGGATTTGTCATGTAATTATCTCCCCTTCTCAGTTTGGTTATCTCATTCTGCATTTGTTTGATGGTTCTATTCATCTGTGCAATTTCAATTCTTTGCTTAGTTTCTTGTGCCGCCACATGGTCTACCTTCACGTCATGTATGGCTCCCTTGAAAAATCCTCCTCTTGTCATTTGATTCTGAGCTGTTCGAGGCTTGAATTCTTTGTTCTTTCTTGAACTGAAAGCTCCTTGGTTATCAATGCTTAATCCTCCTAGCTGCCTTTGTACTCTTCCCAATATAATATCGGGGTTGGAACCCATTTCAATCATAATTTCTTCCATCTCAATAGCTTTAGTCATTTCCTCCTCCATGATATCCATTTGGGATGTTCTGATGGCATATTTTACATTAGTGGGAATTGCATTCTTATAACAATTGAGAATGACCGGGTCATTTGGTCTTTTATCTTCTGGAATTTTACTCAAGGTTTTATTGAACCTGAGATAAAAATCTTGTATCCTTTCATTCTTCTTGAACCCAATCTGGGTTAAATCGGTGAAGAGGGTATGGTAAGCAATTGGAGGGGAAAACATAGTCAGTAACATAGCTTCGAGGTCATTAAATGAGCGAATGGATATACTAGGCAACATTGTATACCATTCATATGCTCTTCCTGATAAGGTTTGC
>JASDQU010372410.1:21147-51947 GCA_032191745.1 Picea mariana
GAAGACGTGGAGAAAAAAAGTGATGAGTTTCATGACTTTATCACAAGATCGGCGCCATAACCAGGCCCCATCTGATCATAAAAGAGGGAGAAACTTATAAAAAAGTGGAGTGGCTTTTAGGTGTCAGCACGGGCCAAGTTTAAAGTATCCGCTGTCTTACATAAAAAGAGATTT
Source organism: Picea mariana (assembly GCA_032191745.1). Classification (NCBI taxonomy): domain Eukaryota; kingdom Viridiplantae; phylum Streptophyta; class Pinopsida; order Pinales; family Pinaceae; genus Picea; species Picea mariana. Next base: position 21,322 of record JASDQU010372410.1, read on the forward strand.
TTTCTCAGTGCAGGTGGCCGACTTTTGCAACATCACAGAAGGTGACATTAAAAAACCCTAATTGTTTATTCTGAAAATCCAAATAGAAGCCGACATCCAACGAACACCGATATATTTTGGCCTTTGTGATGCAGAGGAAAAGACACCTACACAGAAAACTCCACTGCATCGAAGAGGGGTTGGTCGTGAAGCTGCAAAAGTTCAGAAATTTTCCTATTAACTCTCATCCCGAGGTGACCGTTGTCGCCATTAGCGCATTTCAATAAAGGAATCTCCATCCCTTCCAAAAATATGGTAGGGTCGTCTGTCAGCGCATTCAGATGGGTTTCGTCATCTTGAACGGGAGAGCGATACAGAATCATCACGATTCCTGCTCGCCATCCCTTAAAGTTTGAATTGCTGTTGCATAAAGGGGCATTGCCTGACATGATTGCTTATTCATTTCATTCGAATTTTACTTTAAAGAAAATAAAAAAGGATTTTGGTTGGAATTTGGTTGGAATTATTGATTTTATAATACTACCACATAATTGTAGTTGATGAACACTGAAAAATTTATTGAAACAATGGAACTTGACAATGAGGTGTTTTATACATTTTTGTTAATTAGGTAAATGTGGTAATCACTAATAATGGTATTAAAATATTAATCATATTAAGTAAATATGAAAAAGTAAACAAGGAAAAGTAAGCATTAAAAAATACAAGAAAGTTATGAACATGAAATCTCATTCATTGATTTAGGAGGACGACTAAGAATATGCCAGCATCTTCAATTGCTAGCCATAAGATTAGTTTTTATAATTAAAAGATCATTAATTGTATCCATCTTCAATAGGTATATGTCTTCGGGCTTAATAAACCAAGTTTGCATCGGCTTGGAATATCAATGAGAAATTATTCATTTGTCTAGATGGAAAACCATGTAGAGATATATCTTAAATTTAATTTTTTTTAATAGATTAAATATATTGTTTATGAGTTGAGAGATGTTTTAAAAATAAAAAAGATATTAAGTAAAAAATCTTGGAAAGCTTCTCTTAATGTTTTTCTAGCATAGAAACAAAATTCTAAAAAATCACAAGTAATCACTTACCGTCTTAAGGTTTGATAGACCAATTAGGTCTTAGTGGACGTTAATCATCATCATCATCATCATAAAAATGAAAAATAATAATAAATAATAGGAATAATTTATTAATTTATATAAAAAACAAGTTTGCATCAGCTTGAAATATAAATGAGAAATTATTCATTTGTCCATAGGAAAAACCATGTAGAGAGATGTTTTCAATTTACTTAAAAAAAATAATATTAAATACTAAAAATGAAAATTAATAATAAATAATAGAAATAATTTCTTAATTTTTATAAAAAATAAGTTTATTTGTGTTGGTAATTATAGTGATAAAACTAACTTAAATTTAACTTAATCTCTGACTTATCAAGCATCAAAAGGAATCAAAACTTTCTAAGTACAAATGTTTTAACAAATTAAAGAGCTTTGCATTTGGAAAAATTTGATCCCTTTCTTACTTAATAAATATATGACTAACATAAATGTAAGCTAATTATTTAAAATAATGTTTATAATAAATAATAAATAATAAATAATATATTATTAAAATATAAATAGAAATATTTTTTAATATAAGAAAAAAAATGAATTTGCATATACAAGATACAAATTCTTATATTGAAAAACAAAAATAAAAGTTTTATATATATATATATATATATATATATATATATATATATATGATTACAATATAAATATAAATATTTTATTAATATTCAAAATTGTAATTTGATATATTAATATTTTCTTTTTATAAGTGGTGAATTTTAAAATTTACATTTTTAAAAATATAGATTTATGATATATTTTATTAATGTTTAAAACTGTAATTTTATATTTTTTAATAAATTGTAAATTTTAAATTCCTTAAAATAGATTTATAGTGATTTTAAATACAAAAAAAAATTATATATATCCACCACAAGGTTAATTGAAACTATAACTTTGAAAAAAGAATAAATGGAGGGTGGAAAGTTTATTATGGGCTCTAAAACAATTGTAAATCAACACAATTTTGGCTTTGAGATTAAAAACAAATCATCTTTCACACTCTCCTCACTCCAATTATCTTATATGGATGTAAAGTTTGGGGTTGCATTATATCTAGAGAATAGTGGAGAAAGATAGAATGGATCCAAAATAATTTTATAACTTATAATCTCAAAATTAAGGGCAATACACCCTATCCTATCCTCTCCATAAAACAAGTCTTTCCCCCATTGAGAGCATGGTTATGATTAGAGACCTAATGTAAAAGAACAAGATAAACAACATGGATGACAATAAGCTCTCAAAAATTGCTACAAACTCTACAAATTGCTCAAGAATCATTGGGGAATACAAGAAGAATTCATCATGGGGAATATCAATAATATTACAAATATTATCACTTCTAAATTTAAGGAGAATAGGTGGTGTGATAAAGAATTAGTGGATAAAATGAATTTAAGATACTACAAGGAGGTGGTCAACCCTAATTTAGAAGATCAAAATTACCTCTCATTTTTGAGAAGTGCTAAGAAGAAAATCAACATTGCTAAAATAAGAAAAAATTCTCACGACCTACATAATGAAATAGGGAGTTGGACGACACTCCAAACACCATGGGATGAGAGAATTTGTCACCTTTGTAACACTAAGAGGGTAGAAGATGAAAACCACTTCCTCTTGGATTGTATGGCTATACCCATATTAGATCCTAATTTAAAAATATTTTCTACATTACCGACCTTCTTAATTTCCTAAGTCATCAAAATTATGGTGATCTTGGAACATTTCTCTCAAAAAAAATGTAGCATAGAAATACAATTTTAAAGAAATTGAAGTAATCTCTTACCTTCTTAAGGTGCAATAGACCAATTGGTCTCAGTGGATGTTCATCAACATAGTCATCATCACACACACATATTAATAATTTATATTGTAAATTATATATTAAAATATATATTAATTAATTTTTAGTGTTCCTTTCTTTAAAAAATTATATTATATCAAATTGTAGATTGTTTTTTTCAACCAAATTAAATCCATTCATTTATTTTGAATGTCATTACTTTAATATTTCAATATTCTTGCACAAGTCTCTACTTGAATAACCATGGTTTGTAAATTTGATTGGGTGTTTTTACAACTTTAGTGAGCCTAATGGTTAAGAACATGTGTTTCCTCCTAGGAGGTCACATGTTTAAATCTAGTGGGGGGTAGAGTATGTACACCTCATAAAGGTCTTCATTACAAATTATCACTAATCCAATGCGTCAAATTCTCCACCATGAATTGAACAACCTCCTGACTATAAAAGTTTATATCTGGTCAAACATGGCACTTGCATATCATACCTTGATCATCTTGGCATCACCAATGTGTCAAGGTCCATATCAGTGATCAACTATCCATTGGAATACATGTGTACCTAATAGTTGTAATTGTTGGTCTAATAGGATCTTCTCTTCATGAACTCTCGTTGAATGTGCAACCAATTGCATCAACAATTCCAAAAGCTAACTAGTGCAACAAATGCACCCATTGTTGGATGACACCTATCCCTTGAGTTTCACCTCATTCTAATGCACATAACACCTTGTATATAGGTCCTATAAAATCACCGAAAGTCCACAACCAACATATGGTTCCATTGGAATTCCAATGTTGATGGTAGGATGTTGGAAATACTTNACAATTAGTTATTACTTTTTTAGTATATTTATCATCATAGTAGATCAACAACGAACTTGTATTTAAGAATCAATTATATGAGTATAATTTAGCAAGAATTACAAAGTTTATAAAGAATAATATGTGATTGTGAAGGACACCAATCCTCTTTAGAGCACCAACTCTTTGAGACACAAATACCCTTTTTCAGGGCACTAAACCTATGAAGCACCAACTCCCTTTCTTTTAGGGCACCAACCCTAGGAACCATCAACTCCCTTGTTTTAGGGAACCAACCCTAGGAATCACCAACTCCCTTGTTTTAGGGCACCAATTCTAGGAAGCGCCAACTCCCTTGTTTTAGGGCACCAACCCTAGGAAGCACCAACTCTCTTATTTTCACACTTTACTTAGAAAAGGATATGAATCCATCATTGCTCCTCCCTTCCACCCACACTGCATAAGTATCTTCAATTTTCCTTCTTAGACTTTGCTTTTTATTTTGATCTTCTGATCTGGACTACAGAGACACATTTTTTCACCATACCTTTCTGTTTATATAGTATTACAAAAGGTATGACATTGAAGCATTGCGTCTTTTAATAATGAACCATTGCACCCTTTCATTTATTAACAATTATATTATTTTAATAACAAAATTCTTCTTTTACTATTATCCTTTAAGTTTATTGGGTGAACTTGGTTCTACTTTTGATCTCTTTTAATTAAGAATCATATTCTTAATTGGCACTAGTTTTAAGGACAACCCACAGTTATGGAAACCTAGAATTTGACTCACTGCACATCAAATCCATAATGATGTGCCCAAGGACCTTTGTAGTGCATTCAAACTTAACTATGTCCTCAATATAGAGCTCTAACAGCCTATATGGGTGTAACAATGCTCAAGCACCAAATCTAAATGTGCTAAACATTTTATCCTCTATGTGTGACTGGTGGCTAGATTCATGTGCTTATCCCTGTATGTGATTTAATCGGGATCGTTGATTTTTGGATTCTAATATTGCATATAGGAGCATCCTTCAATTCACTTCCCTTTGTGATCGGGGGCTCAAAACCATAGGCTTACCTATTTTAAATGTTGTTATGTTAGATATTTTCTCCTTCCTCCCTTATTCTTGTACATGGGACCATATTCAAATTTTTTAGGGCTTATTTACTTCTAGTCCATTTCTTCTCCTTATTAGCTTCTTTACCTTATCACATGAATGATGTTGGAACCAGGTTCTTTGGTACTTCGGCCTTCAGGATTTCTAGCCTTTGTAGACTTCCAACTCTCCCAGAGTAAATTTCGTCGAAGTACGTATACTCTATTTCACTACTAGATCAGATGGTTCTGACTTAATGTTTGGTTGAGTGGATGGTCTGTGCAAACTCAACAAGTTGTTTTGTTAATGGCATTCCCATGTGTGCTTTAATCTCAATATGATTTGTGTCAATAAACTTCATACACGTTACTTTGCACTTTTGGATCTCGATCGCGGATCTCCGTCCTCAACAGATGGTCAGATATTATCTTGGGGCTTCGGCACTACAACACTCTAGGATAGTACAAATTTTAAGTTGGTTCAATTCCCCCATAGTTACGTGGCTTACCTACATCACTGTTGACGTGGCACTAGATGAGTGGATGCCATGTGTCACCTTGATTCGTGAATTTCATATAACTAAAGTGCCAGCTAGACCTTGATACTTGTCACCAACTGACTTTTCCATTTGTCATATTTGTATATGCTACATGTCTCCCTCTAGGATCATGGCTCTAGACTGCTTGATCTAACGATTCGTATTGCACCCAAAGTTCTTGATCTGATGGTTTTTTGGATTTCAAAACTTCAACCCTCCGGGACTCTGGGGTATTTTGACTCTAATGTTTGTTCAACTCACCTAGAGTTGTACCTACTGAATAAGTCATAAAATGATGGTGATTGCTTGTTGTCGGTTAACACTTTATGCTTACTCTATTCTTCCAGTATGCTTGATCAATGGTCGAGAATGCTCTCAAAGTATATCAATGGTTAGTGTTACTTTGTGATTCACGATTACTCTATCCTTCCACTATACTCAATTGGACAGTTAAGAGATATTGTGTAGGATATTAGATCAACAACCAAATGTTAATTCACAACTTTAGCATTCAGTGCTTCAGGTATTGTTTCTAGTAGGAGAAGCTGAACATTTGTAGGCTATAATATCATATTGATGTGGCATGATAACGTCATCAATGATGATGTGGACTTGTAGTGTGTGTGCCACGTGTCAACCTCATTTTTTATTTTTACAATCCTTATGTGCCACATCGACCTTGACACTTGTTACTATTTGATTGAGCCACATGTCATTAATTGCTAACATGGTTCTATTGACTACGATTTTGACATTTCATTACTTCGTAGCTTTGGGAGTTTTGGAAATTTTATACCATCCTTCGATCATTGTCGAAGTGTTGAATAGATCTATCACCGTATATCTTTCCTTGTGTTGATCGACGACCTCTGTTAACTCTAGGGCTATGGATTTTAGGATTTCTTGGTTTATCTGATCTTCTTATCATCAAAGTAGGTCAATTCCATAGTTTTCCACCTTATTCCTTTTAGTGCGATCTGACGGTTTCAATATTTTCATTCCAGCTCAATGGTTGGAGGGATTTTGCAATTATGGTTTTTACCCTTTTTGGTTCTGACACTTCGTGTCTTTGGGGAATTCATGCCTCTACCTTGTCTTAAATAATCACTGAAGTGGCGAAGCTCCAAAGTCCCAAGGCCTACTTGATCCAACGATTAGGATATGGCTTCTGCATGAACTGATGGTCCAGGATTGTCCCGAGAACTACATCAATGGACAAGATTCTTCATTGGTTATTTTGGAGTTTTATCGTGGGGATTTCGATCTTGATATCTTCATTGCACTCTCCCTTAGTTTTACTGTGGGGATTTTGAACCCGATATCTTCAATGTGCTCTCCCTTATAAGCTTTCCATCATCCTTTCCATGCTCTAATTTTTTGTGTGTATTTTTTGTAGAATATCCCCTCTATCTCTCCTGAGCTTTAGGAACGTAGGATCATTTGTTGATCCTATCATGATCAATGATTATCACAAATTTCTTCTTCCCCAAGGTGATATTCCTCTTCACTAAGGTGATCTTCCTTTTTCTCTAATTATTGTACATGTTTGACTCATGTTTCCATCAATGACAACACATAATCAATAATTCCAACATAGGAAAATATGATTGATAAGATGACGTTTATGTGAAGTTACACATGAAAAAACTCATGGAAGAATGTGAATCTTCTTAGATGGGAATAATTCAATTTAGTAAACGATAATAAGGGATGTGGCTATCCTAAATCCATTGATGAGGATATGGAAATATATCATGGTGATTTATGTGTTCAATTCTCTATCATTATTTATCATCTCGTATTCACACATGAATGATGTAGATTTTGGACAAATGTATTGTGAATTATATTGTACTAATTATGCATGGCACATCAACTAAATTTGTTTCTTTCTCTCATGGTAACCTACTTTGGTACCTTTGTAAGGTAAAATATGAGCCATTATGGCTGAAGAGTGGCATCCATCACCCTTTGGAGTTTTGATACCATGTTATAAAATAAGAGAGTACACATTGTTTCCACTCACTGAAACCATGTTGAGTGATCTATTGAACATAATACAATGTTACACATTTATACAATAATTTTTTCCTCAAGATAGACATGTTATCTTAACACACTAACAACCTATTGAGAGAATATATCAACCACATGCAAAAATAGAAACCCGCTAGTCAGAGAGAATACATCATCTCCAACTAGATATAACAACCTCCTAAAACTTATAAGGAAATTATTCATGTAAAAAAAAAATCTACCTCACAATGACGAATCTAATACAAATCACAATGTTCTTGTATAATCAAGAATCACAAATTAATATACATCACAATACATGACAACATGAGTTAATTATTCCAACAAATCCTAAATATGATGAAGGTATGGCAACCATATTCTAAACACAATAAAATTTCACACCAACTAGGTCTACCTCAATGCTTTTCATCAAGTTAGCTTAATTAATATTTTTTTAATGTGAATGAAAATCACTTTTGGGAATGGAACTAGTTAAAAGGAATGACACTCATCTCAAACATGGATATCTTGGGTCCTAGTCTCTGCAAATAATAAAAAACTAAACAATATAAACCTCTCCCCTAATAAAGAACTCAACATTGACGATATTGATTGTCAAGTTTTTTTACATTTAAGATTACCAAAAAGGGATATACATAGACTTGGTAGAGAGATATGTTGCACAACTTCTAACTTGGGTTGTAACAACATTTTTGTTTTGTTGGCCCTTGACCAAGTTTTGGAGAACCTTGGTCATGTTTGACCATTTTTGGAACTTTGACAGGCTGGTCGAAGGCCGAGAGCAAGGCGAAGTGGAGACCATGGGATCTCATCCCCTTTTTATTATTTTTTGGGTTTAAGGTTTATGTAATGGGTATGGGATGTCGGTCGATGTGTTTACCCATGCTTAGGCCCTTTTGTAATGTATAAATAGAAAGCTAGGCGATGTAAGTAGAGATAAGTGTGGTGCTAAGTGCTATATTGTGCTTAGTGCAAGTGATGTAAGTAGCTGGATCTATGTGATTTAGTTAGCTTTGTGCATATTGTGTGTTGATAACTTGCAGAGATAAGTGAAAGTGACTGTAAAGAGGCTTTGTAATGTGACCTGACTCAAGGAAGGAGGATCTGGTGAGGTGCGCACATATCGCCTGTCCTATGTGGAGTGGGTTTTGATGCTCTGTGCATGTAAGGAGATTGACATAAGATAATAAAGAAGATGAAGAGTTGGTGGACGTAGACCCACGCTCGGGGTGAACCACATATATCCTTTGTTATGGTTGCTTTGTGCATTATGGTTGTTATTTGAGTTATACTTAGTATAGAAATATATGTTAGATGAATCTGATATAGTAGATTAGTGCTTAGTAATGAGAATGAATACTAGATCAGATCTATTTATATATGCTAAGTGATTGGATGTATTAGATCTTGTTGAATACTGCGATGTTATGTAATTAGGGTTTTCTCTCGCAAAGTGGATAAGGGATAAATAATAATGAATGTTAACTTCTACATAATGTTAACTTCTACGTGCTATGTTGAGTATTGTAATCATAGATCTGTGTCCCAGCTAGGTTGCAGGCACTTGAATCCTGCAACCCCCCTGCATATACCTCGCATGAGACTTCATCCGCTTCGCAGGTGTTCTTGAAAGAGTCGGTAGTCAGGGTTTTGTTGGTGCGTTGTTGAAGCATTGAACCCTGGGTCTGCCCCTGTGCCAACAAATGGTTCTGTTGCTAGGACCTGAAACTGTGATTATTGGGAATTGAAGAAAAGAGAAAGCTCTGTGCATAGATCTGTTGCTTTAGTGCGCAATATTCTACTTGACTTGCGAAGCTCTTTGCTAAGAAAATAAATTAGATTTGAAGAAAAGAGGTAATATATTAAAGATTTGTGCTCTGATAAAGTTAAGATAAGTGATTTTTTTTTGTTTTGAAAGAATGGATCTAGGTATGTTTGATAGATTTTTTCCTAGTCTGAAAACTAGGGCACAACTAGAAGAAAGAAGATTTGATATGAATAGATTTGATAGAACTAGTGAAAGATATGTTATTCCTATGCATAAAGATAATGTTTGGACAAACAAATGGATGCGAGATCCTAGAAATATTTTTTTGCAGATCCACCATTGTGATCCCAGTGCACAGTACAGGAAAGGTTGGGGATCATTCAAGAGAAAGAGAGGATTGACTCTTTGTTATAATTGTAGAATATCGGGACATCTTGCTAAGGAATGCCTTGGTCGAGGTCCTATTTGCCTTTGTTGTAAGACTATTGGACATGAAGTTTTGGATATCCCTAGAATGATTCTTATAGTTGAAAAGATGAACATGCGACAAGAAGACCATGAGGAAGGTCAAGAGAGTAAGAATATGCTCAAGAACCAGAAAGAATCAGAGACTGTATTATTGCAGATGAAAGAAACCCTGAATAATCACAAAGACATCAACTTATCAAAGGTATTAAAAGAGAAGGAGTGCATAGAAAAAAGAATAGGAGACTTTGACATAGACTGTGTATTGGATGTAGAAACACAGGTGAATATCATGACAAAAAGAACTTAGGAAATTTTGGGAAAACCTGCTATGGTTCCTTCAATGGGAGGAATAGGATTGTTTAAAGGGAAGATGATAGCCCTATGTGGAAGACTTACCCAGATACCTATGATTTTCTTATGGAACCTTGACAAAAGAATAATTTGAGATCATTAAGTTTGTTGAGAACAACACCCTATTTGTTATTTTGCTAAGAAAAACTTGGGTTGAGAAAGATCAGATACGAAGGAAACAAGAAGAAGAAGCTTTAGAACAAAAAATGAAAGAACTAAGAGATTTCATGTCTAGGATAATAACACACTTACTAGAAGAACAAGAGGGAAATTCGAAGCTACTAAGGACCAGATACCTGACCGTCGAAGTTGAAAGAACACATGAAGACTTGAAACCCTTGTCCATACAGGAGAGTAGAGCACCTACCCCAGAAAGAGAATAAGTATTACCCTTGGACCCTATGAAAGACCCTCCACAGTGAGAAGTTACTATGCCAAGAGGATATAAGGAAAATAATGGAAAGAGGAGACCAATGACTTAATTCATAGGAAAGAAAGCTAGAAATCTCAGCAAGAAGAAAGCAAAGTTAGAGAAATTGCAAGAAGTTCCAGGGAGGACCTTGCAGAAGGAAGGTTTGCATAATTGGAACTTTGTCAGGATATCAGAACAACAGAGACTGGCACTTCACAATGACAAAGAAATATGACCATTGGAGGCGTCCCAACCGTTAGAATGACGCTCCAGAACGGCTAGAAACACAGTTATTGACAGAACGCTCGTGAGTGCGTTAAAATCATGTTGTATTTCTTCCATGGCGGTTATTTTTAGCTGGAGATACACATAACCGTAAATCCAACGCTTATCCATTGGATCACCAGATTAAGCATGAAAGGACTAGAACCACAAGACTTTTATCCAGGGAAGGCTATAGATCGCGCCCTGACGCAGAGAATCAAAGACACCTATGGAGATGTCGAGAAGGGGAAGAAAAGATACAAGGTAGATTCCATCCAGAATGGCACAGTGCACCTAGCCTGCCATTTGATCACTGGTAAGATAGTAAGGAAGAACAAACCCACGCAGGTCACGGGGTTTGTTGTTGACCTCGCGGGAAAATGCATTGAAGGACTACAAATGAATTAGGTGAGCTACCTCATTAGCTAGTTAAAGAAAGACTATCGCGAAGCTCAAGATTAGGGCTATGAGTTCCATTTTAGCTGGTTGTTGATCCTCATCACCTTCATTGCATGGGAGATGTCAGAAGGAGTGACCTTCCCTGAGATTTAGTCGTATGAACCCCTTGTTGTGAAGTTCACTATGCTCTAGTATTCCAGCGACATGGCTAAGAAATGAAAATCAAACGTGGTGTTCCACACCTATTACCCATAGTTGAAGAGGGCTATTAAGTCTTTCCCTCATATGACACCGAACACCCTGCACAGGCTCAGGCCATTTGTAAAGTTCCACGTAGATAGAAATTTTATTTATATCACTGTGCACGGAGACGAACATAAAGAAGAGCTTCAATCCTACTAGAAGCTCACTGAGGAGGACATGGAAGAAATAACTAAGGAATGGCCCATAGATTTCCTTATACTAGTCGACCAGGTAGAACTGTCCGACCCCGACCTCATCAGCAGTCCTGTAGTCACTCACGAAGAATATGATGCACCTAGCAGTAGCAAAAGGGAAAAGAAGGAAGAGGTACAGGAGCCGAAAAACGCATCAGAAGAGACTGCTTCAGATTCACCTGGAGGGGGAGGAGGTGACGAAGTAGACAAGGAAGAGAACGACGGTAAAGAAGAAAAATGAGAGCAGGTCAAAGTAACACGACCTAGGGATCCCCTTGATGAAGCTAAGACATTCAAGAAAAGAAAGGTTTCCCCCATGAAACCTACATTGTAGAAGAATTCAAAAGACAATAAACCGCCATTTCAGACTGTGCTAATGGTGGATGAAATCAACCTCATCACTGCCATTGTATCGGATACCTCAGAAGACATTCTACAATGCAATGAAGCAAAAAATGAGACCATGTATGATAGGATTGCAACATAGTTGAAAGGGGTACAACAAGCCCTCTACTCTAGTCACGCAGTGTCTATTGCACCTCCGCCATCAGAAGGAATAGAGTTGGGAGATGAACCTGCCCAGCTATGCAGGATAGCAGATGTGATGGAAGCTTGCCTTCATCATGTCCAGTAGGAAAAATAACAGACCACAGAGGCCCTGAAGCAAGAAAAAGAGGAATCCATATATCAATGTCGGGTTATGCAGCAAGAAAAATATGACCTTTAGGCAAAGTTTGCAGAGGATAGAGCACAGATCTAGAAGGAGAAAGAACAATTGCTCATAGAGCAGATTGGAGTTAAAGAAGAAGTCACTAGAGAACTTCACTCTGTAATGGGCTTAGAACAGATGGAAGAGCACCCAGTGGAGAGTCAGGTGGGGAAGTATACTGAACCCATTCAACAACTCCAACAAAGAGTCAAAAAACTTGAGTTACAAGCAGTATCAAGCACTCTACAGGAAGTGCGAGACGAGAGAGAAGAAATTACCCGAAGAGCAGTCCAGAGAATCAAGGCATTGGCCTTAGAATGCAAACAACTCAACAATCGAAGTGCGCAGACCTAAGAGCACCTTGTAGAAGACCCTGAACTAAGGACACTAGAGTAACAACTCCATAAGGCAAAGAAGCAAGGAACAACATTGCAAGCGTAGTTGAAGCCATTATCAGAGGTCGAGAGGATGAAAAGGTCCCAAGAACATCGCATGGTTCAGCAGTAGGTTCATGCCATCCAGAGCAAGGTCATGGAAGTGACTCAAAATCTTCAGCTAGTGCAGGATGAAGCTTGCACACTTTTTGAGGAAATTGAAGGATGAGGTGAAGAACTAGAACAAGTGGTCACCTTAGTTGAACAATGATTAGAAGAACCTCTGACCCAGAAATTTATCTAGGATTTCATCGAGTAGGAAGCTTTAGTGAAGCAGAAGGTCAGAGTAGCTCGAGCCAAGCTCGAGGCCTTCAAGGAATATTTACCAGATCAGAGAGACTCGGGATGTGTCACATGTGAGTGTTGGGGGCCTGTTGGCCCTTAACAAAGTTTTGGAGAACCTTGGTCATGTTTGACCATTTTTGGAACTTTGGCAGGCTAGTCGAAGGTGGAGCTCAAGGCGAAGTGGATACCATGGGATCTCGCCCCCTTTTTAGGGAATTTTTGGTTTAGGGTTTATGTAATGGGTATGGGATGTCGGCCCATGAGTTTACCCATGCTTATTCTCCTTTGTAATGTATAAATAGAAATCTAGGCGATGTAAGTAGAGAGAGGTGTGGTGCTAAGTGCTATATTGTGTTGAGTGTTAGTGATGTAAGTAGTTGGAAATATGTGATTTAGTTATCTTTCTGCATACTGTGTGTTGAGAACTTGCAGAGCTAAGTGCAAGTGACTGTAAAGAGGCTTTTTATTGTGACCTGACTTGTGGAAGGAAGATCTGGTGAGGTGCGCGCATATCTCCTATGCTCTGTGCATGAAAGGAGATTGATAGAAGATAATAAACAAGATGAAGAGTTGGTGGAGTTAGCCCCATGCTGGGGTTGAACCACATATATCCTATGTTATGGTTTCTTTGTGCATTATGGTTGTTATTTGAGTTATTCTTAGAATAGAAATATATGTTAGATGCATATGATATAGTAGATTAGTCCTTAGTAATGTGAATGAATACTAGATTGGATCTATTTCTATATGATAAGTGCTTGGATGTATTAGATCTTGTTGAATAATGCGTTGTTATGTAATTAGGGTTTTCTCCCACAAAGTGGATAAAGGATAAATAATAATGAATGTTAACTACTACCTTCTCTATTGAGTATTGTAATCATAGATATGTGTTTCATATAGGTTGCATACACTTGAGTCCTGCAATCCCCCCTGCATCTACCTCGGGTGAGACTTCATCTACTTCGCAGGTGTTGCCAAAAGGGCCGGTAGTTAGGGTTTTGTTGGTTCTTTGTTGAAGCATTGAACCCTGGGTCTTCCCCTGATCCAAGGGGTCATTCGTCATCAAAATAACATTGATCCAAAATCAAGAGAAAATGGTACAATGGCAGTGAAAATGGCAATGCAATGCCCAGGTTTGGTAAACATCAAGACTTTACCTCATTTAAAAAGAGGGTTAATGCATTTTTAAAAGGTGAACGGTTATTACATATGGTTATACAGAGAGAATGCTATGCGCATGAGCCACATGTCATGAAAACTAAACATAACATATGTTTTCAACTCCTATGCTAAACGGTTCAATGCATGCAACAAACATATTATAACCATATAATATGCTATAAATAATGCACAGTCAAGTTATGTAACATTTGGCAGTTTGGTGCATGGTCAAGTTGGTGGTTAACGTTTTGTGCATAGTTTAATGCGACATTGTTGGAACAGCCTGGGGATGATATCCATTCTATGGCATAGATCCGTGGTAACATTTAGCAGATGTGATATGTACAACTCTATTTTGGTGCGATATGTGCAAATTGTTATAGCCATAACAATACCATGCTAAAAAAAGGATGCACGTAAGTTTGAACACTCAGCGAAACACGGAGTTCAGATATGAATAGATCCTTCTGTTATCAAATCGCGCAATGATAGATGGAAATGTGCCAAGGTTGGGGGTCAAACTCTTGATCTCAGCCTATTTAACTCGGCATTTTGGCCATGACGAGAAGGGAGTTCTTCATACAAAGATTTCTAGATGTTGGCAATTTTATAATTGACTGTTCTCACTGTGTATTTGACTTTCCACGCCACTTTGGAGGCCAATTTGTACTTTTCAAGGGAAGAGAGTTTTTTGTAAATCACCCAGATGTTGTTCCTGTGGAAGTCAACTAGTCTTTGTTATAATTTGTCTTATTAGTTTTTGAAGATCAGATTGTAATTTCCAGAGAGGAGTCTTGAAGACTTTCTGTCCAGCATTCTGTTTACAACTGTTGAAATTGATTTGTAATTTCCAGAAGAGAGGTCTTGAAGGCTTTGTACAAAAATCTGATTTATAGTTGCTGAAGTTGATGCCAGAACCATTTTGTACCATTCTAAAGAGATTAATTGGATCGGTACCCATTGGAGAGGGACCCAGAGACGTAGCCCAATGAAGCGGGTGAACTCCGTTAACAACTTCTGCGTTTGTGACTCTTTTTTGTTGTTCTCATTTTCTGTTTCTCATTCCTGTTTCAGTTTGTTGTTCATTTCAATTTATAAGCATTCAGTTTCTGTTACATGCTATTTCATGAATTAAGCAAACTGATAAACACATTCTTTAAAAACTTTTAATGCACTAAAGTTGAGATTCGATGGATCATATTATGGTATCGGAGCAGGTTAACTGCTTGTGCAAAGTTTGTGAATGCTTACCAGGTCTAATTCGAAACTTGGTGAAGGAGAACTGGTAGAAGGTGAACCTGAGATTGGCTCGAGGAGGACATTTTCGAGAACAACCATGTCTTCTCCACGAGAGGAAGAAGAAGGACATACAGAACGGGAAAATCCTGTTGTTTCCAAAACTGAGTTTTTGGAGGCTTTTATTAGCATGAAAGCCATGATGGAAATTCTACTCGATGAGCAAGCAGAAAGGAAGAAGAAAGAAGAAGAATCTTCATCCAAAGATGCAGAAGTGAAGAAGGAAGAAAAGGGCAAAGGAGTAGGAGGTGATGGTGATCCTCCTAAAACTAATCAGACTTTTTCTTCTTCTCACACTTCTCATTCGAATAATGCAAATGCTAATATGCCATATTTCAAATTGGATGTGAAATTTGAATTACCAATTTATAATGGAGATTTAGATGCTGAAAAGTTAGACAATTGGATCAAGCAGCTTGAAGTATACGGCAGGGTGCAAGGCATTAATGATGACCCTTCCAAAATTCAATTGGCCACTTTGAGAATGAGTGGGATGGCTCTTACTTGGTGGGAGAGCAAGATTCATCAAGATCTTCGAAAGAATGGTAAAATTATTTCAGTTTGGAATGAATTCATTGAAGTATTAAGGAAGCAATTTTATCCTTTGGGTCATATGCAACAATTAACCATGAGTTGGCAAACATTTAGACAAGCTAAAGGAAAAAATATTCAAGATTATACTCATGAATTCAGAAAAAGGGCTATTGCATTGAATATTTCATTAGATACAAATGAAACTCTTCTTAAGTACATTGGTGGCATGCATTCTTATTTGAGACATACTTTATTGATGTTTAACCCCAGTAACTTGGATGATGTATGTGTTCAAGCCACACATTTAGAAGCTAGGGGGAAGCATGCTAATGATACTTTTGTGAAGAAATCATCTAAATTTGACAGCAAATCGAAAGGTAAAGATAAGGGGAAAAAGAAGATGGCTACTGTTAAAAAAGAGGGTGAAAAGCCTACATGTTCGCATTGTCAGAAGGGGCATGATGTCTCTAAGTGCTGGAAACTTCATCCGGAGTTAAGGCCAAAGAAGTACRGAGGAAACAAAGAYAAAGGCAAARCAAAARCTACTGCAGCAGTTATTCAAKACTTGGGATCCGAYTYRGGWGATGAAACRAAGGTTAYAGCTRTCGGAATCCAGGGTAAGAATAAAGGTATCTCACTTCCCATTGATGCAAATTCAADTCCTAATGCAAGTACAAATCTGCCATCTACTTCTAAGCAAAATGATAAGAAAAGAAGTGCATTGTTTCATGTTCGTGTCATTGCAAATCACACAAAGATTGATACATTGTTTGATAGTGGTTCACAAGTAAATTTGATATCAGAAGAAGTGGTTAAGAAACTGCATCTAGTTACTATGCCTCATGAAAAACCTTATCCTCTTGGTTGGGTTACTAATGATACACAATTGCAAGTCACAAGGAAATGTGTATTAAAGTTTGCAATTACTGAAAAGTTCATGGATGAGGTAGAACTGGATGTAGTGCCACTTGACATTTGTGGAATTGTACTTGGGAGTCCATATTTGTATGACCGAAAAACATTCTTTTATAGAGAGAAGAACAAATACAATCTCTTTAAAGATGATGTGGAATATATTGTACGAGCACATAAGACAAAAACAAATCTAGCAATAGTTTCTGCAGGACAAATGAAGAGATTGGTAAATGCTAGTAAGAATTTTGTATTAATGATGGTTAAGGTGAAAAGTGATGAGATCTCTAAATATTTTGAAGGATGTGATCCTAAACATAAATCTGAAATGATTGAACTTACTTCTGAGTATGATGATTTATTTCAAGATCCGAAAGGGTTACTACCAAAGAGAGAGATTCAACATGAGATACAGTTGCAGCAGGATGTGCCCACTTCCGAATATAGCCATGTATCGGATGTCTGTAATGTAGAACGAGGAAATCAGGAAGCAGGTTCAGGAGCTGATTGAGAAGGGGGTCATTCGGCCAAGCACTTCTCCTTGTGGCTCTCCTATAGTCTTGGTTCCAAAGAAGGATGGGTCTTGGAGAATGTGCATCGACTACAGGTCCCTTAACAAAATCACCATTAAAAACAAGTATCCTCTTCCTCGCATTGATGATTTGCTTGATCAGTTAAAACATGCAATTTATTTTACTAAATTGGATTTGCGTAGTGGGTATCATAAAATCCGGGTTGCTGAAAATGATGCTTGGAAAACAACTTTTAAAACAAAACAAGGTTTGTATGAATCGCTTGTAATGCCTTTCGGGCTATGTAACACACCTGCTACTTTTATGCGGGTCATGAATGATGTCTTTTGACCTTTTATTGATGATTTTGTAATCGTTTACCTGGATGATATCCTTTTCTTTAGCAAGACTTGGAAGGAACACATTGTACATGTGAAGAAAGTTTTAGATGTACTGAGGAAGGAGAAGCTTTTTGTAAAAATGTCTAAATGCGAGTTTGCTAAAACTTCTTTAGTATATTTGGGCCATATTATTGGTGGAGGCCACCTGTGAGTGGAACCAACCAAGGTTGATGTCATTGTAAACTGGCCACGACATAATACCGTTACTGAAATCAGAAGTTTTTTGGGTGTGGTTCAGTATTGGAGGAAATTCATTTCTGGGTTTTCTTCCATTTTTGCCCCATTACATGCATTGACAAGCATTAAAGAGATTTTCCAGTGGCGAGGCAAGCATCAGAAAGCCTTCGAAACTTTGAAGGAAAAGATCAACACAGTGCCGGTTCTGACATTGCCAGATTTGCAGTAGCCATTCGAGATCGAAACAGATGCCAGTGGGTTTGCCATGGGAGCCGTTTTGATGCAAGGGAGGAAGCCAGTCTGTTACCATTCAGAAACGTTCTCTACTGTAGTAAGTAACTATCCAAATTATGACAAAGAGTTGTATGCTTTAGTACAGAGTGTGAAGAAGTGGAAACATTATATCATGGGTAAAGAAACAATTATACATACTGATCATCAGCCACTTCATTATTTACAATCTCAAACTAAAGTACAACAAAGTAGACATTTAAGATGGATGGGATTTTTACAGGAGTTTCATCTTGTAATTAAATACAAAAAAGGGATTCATAATAAGGTAGCAGACATGTTATCGAGGCCGCCTACAAATGCTTCAATCATTCTTCAGAACAGTTCATTAACACATGAAAGTTATATTGAACAGTATGCGGAAGATAAAGACTTTAAGAAAGTATATGCATCACTAATACATGGTAAACATGAAGAGAACTATTATGTGCATAATCAACTCTTGTATCATCTTGGTAAACTTTGTATTCTGGAAAAAGAGAGAGTACATGTGATCCGAGAAGCACATAGTTCATTGATTGAAGGGCATTTTGGAGTAAGTAAAACATTGTCAGTATTGCAGAATCATTGTTATTGGCCTTAGATGCAAGAAACTGTAGCTAAATACATACGAGGATGTTTTATGTGTGCAACAAGTAAGCCTAGCAATAGGAAATTGGGTTTGTACACACCTCTTCCAGTTTCTTCTCATCCCTGGGAAAGCATTTCTATGGACTTTGTAGGAGGACTACCTATGTCTAGAAAAGAGCATGATTACCTATATGTTGTTGTGGACAGATTCAACAAAATGTGTATCTTGATGCCATGTAACAAGCAGATCACTGCTGAACAAACAACTCATCTATTCTTTCAGAATGTTTGGGTACATTTTGGGCTACCCATGTCTATTGTATCAGATCGGGATTCCTGGTTCTTGGGGGAATTTTGGTCAACATTATGGGAGCTTATGGATACTAAACTGAATAAAAGTACAACTTTTCATCCACAGAATGACGAGAAAACAGAGGTAGTGAACAGGACAGTGGTTCAGCTACTAAGAGGATATTGTAGTAAACATCCTAAAATTTGGGATGAGCAGTTTCAATTTATACAACATGCTTACAATCATGCAGTTCATTCTTCCACAAAAAGATCTCTTTTTGAAACTTGTTTTGGTTATCTACCAAAAACACCTATGGAATTCTCTTTTGGAAAAGATGCAGTGGATGGACTTCATGATGCAGATAAAGATTTAAATTTCATTCAGAGAATCCAAGCAGTGTAGAGGTAGTTCAAGAATAGTTGGAGAAGAGCCAGGCAAAGTACAAGGCCAAGCATAATAAGCATCGATTTGATCATCAATTCCAGGTTGGAGACCGAGTTTGGTTACATATCACCAAAGAAAGAATGAAAGGTGAAGGTAAAAATCTATATCCTATCAGGTATGGTCCTTTTGAGATTTTGGAAAAGATCGGTACTAATACTTTTCGCTTGAATTTACCTCCATACATGCAAATCTATTCAGTTGTCAATGTTGAGAATCTTAAACTGTATGAGCCTCCTATGATCATGGATGAAGAAACTAACATACAGATTCCTTCAGTTGATGATATGGCACCTGAATATATGAAAGAGTTGCAGGATGAAGTTATTCTTGACAGAAATGTAAGGACTTCACGAAGGGGGAATGTTGAGTACCTTCGAGTGGGGCTTAAAGGCATGCATCCTAGCAAAGCAAGATGGATGGAGATTGGAAAAGTGAGGGAGTTGTACCCTCACTTACTTGCAGAGTGATTCAGGCTTTTGGAGGTCCAAAAGCTCTCCAATGGGGAGGAATGATCCAGGGGGTAATTCGTCATCAAAATAATATCGATCCAAAATCAAGAGAAAATGGTACAATGGCAGTGAAAATGGCAATGCAATGCCCAGGTTTGGTAAACATCAAGACTTTACCTCATTTAAAAAGAGGTTTAATGCATTTTTAAAAGGTGAATGGTTATTACATATGGTTATACAGAGAGAATGCTATGCGCATGAGCCACATGTCATGAAAACTAAACATAACATATGTTTTCAACTCTTATGCTAAATGGTTCAATGCATGCAACAAACATATTATAACCATATAATATGCTATGAATGATGCACAATCAAGTTATGTAACATTTGGCAGTTTGGTGCACGGTCAAGTTGGTGGTTAATGTTTTGTGCACAGTTTAATGCAACCTTGTTGGAACAGCCCGGGGATGATATCCATTCTGTGGCATAGATCCATGGTAACATTTAGCAGATGTGATATGTACAGCTCTGTTTTGGTGCAATATGTGCAAATTGTTATATCCATAACAATACCATGCTAAGAAAAGGATGCACGTAAGTTTGAACACTCAGCGAAACATGAAGTTCAGCTATGAATAGATCCGTTCTGTTATCAAATCGCGCAATGATAGATGGAAACGTGCCAAGTTCGGGGGTCAAACTCTTGATCTCAGCCTATTTAACTCGACATTTTGGCCATGACGAGAAGGGAGTTCTTCAAACAGATATTTCTAGATGCTAGCAATTTTATAATCGACTGTTCTCACTGTGTATTTGGCTTTCCATGCCACTTTGGAGGCCAATTTGTACTTTTCAAGGGAGGAGAGTTTGTTGTAAATCGCCCAGATGTTGTTCCTGTGGAAGTTGACTAGTCTCTGTTATAATTTGGCTTATTAGTTTTTGAAGACCAAATTGTAATTTCCAGAGAGGAGTCTTGAAGAATTTATGTCTAACATTCTGTTTACAACTACTGAAATTGATTTGTAATTTCCAGAAGAGAGGTCTTGAAGGCTTTGTACAACAATCTGATTTACAGTCACTGAAGTTGATGCCAGAACCATTTTGTACCATTCTAAAGAGATTAATTGGATCTGTACCCATTGGAGAGGGACCCGGAGACGTAGCCCAGTGAAGGGGGTGAACTCCATTAACAACTTCTGCGTTTGTGACTCTTTTTTGTTGTTATCATTTTCTATTTCTCATTCCTGTTTCAGTTTGCTGTTCATTTCAATTTATAAGCATTCAATTTATGTTACATGCTATTTCATGAATTAAGCAAACTGATAAACACATTCTTTAAAAACTTTTAATGCACTAAAGTTGAGATCCGACAGATTTGCCCCTGTGCCAACAAACCATGCCAACAGGTTTTCTAAATAATATTGAATTCAATGTTCAATCCATCTTTATAATTACAATGATATATATGAATTTTTTTACTCTCTCCATGTTTCAATCGTGTCCTAGTTTAACTAGTGAAATATAAGGACTATACACCTTTGCATTTAAATACTTATAAATACTCGAGATGTAAAAGCGTTATTATTCCTAGTGGCATCCAAGAGGTGCCATATCATTAATTAAGTGAGCATTGAAATGGTATATCCATGATTGTTATATCCCTTATCATAGACTTCATTTATTATGAACTTTCCATAGAGATGGTTAGTGAGACAATTTTATTTGTTATACTAAATATTGTGTGTTCTTTCTTGGTACATGAGATCCTTTTTAAATTCACATATGTAGTGATCCAGATTATTTTCGGCAAAAAATGAGAGCGGAAATATAATAACAAAATGTAGAGAGATATATCACACATCTAATATTATAATATAAATGTATCAGAGATGAAACCATAAACAAATATATACAATAATACACAATTTTCTATTAATGAGCGAAAATGTACAAACACTGTAATATACACAGTGCAGAAAGACTTGCTAAAATGGTGGCAGCTTATCTCTGAGAAGAGATGTGATGACTACTCGGATTTGTGAGAAGATGATTTTAAAATGAGGCTCCAAAGGCATTTTTTATCATAAATAAAATACAAAACCCTAACCCCGGAAGATGAAAGCCAACAGTTTTGTGGACCTCGTTTTGGGTAGTTTCGTGTATCAACTTCCTAAGGGCGTAACTTTGGCATACGATCTCTATTTGGGGCGTACGATAGATTGATGGAAATTTATCATCGAGGAGATTCATTTTGGGGGACCAATTAGAGCCTAAGGCTATCATTGAGAAGCTAGATCCTAAAAAAACTTAATTTAGGCCCTTAAAAATGCCTCGGAAGTTAAAAAATGCTATAAATAATAAATTACCAAAATTGCTAGAAAATTGTTTTGAGTTAGTTGGAAAAGGTGGGTGGCCACCAATATCCACCTGGATCATGTAGTCTCTCTTTCAGGTTATTTATCACTATTTTAGAAAGGAAAATAAATTAATGGATAGATAAAACAATTTCAAGGTTCTCTTTCGAGTTTGATTTTTTCTATCTAGGCATTCAACCATTGATCACTTAGCAACTTTTAAATTTTCCACCTAAAAATTACTAGGGAAAGGTAATAGTATTGTTTGTTGATTTTTCTAAAATCCTTCTAAAAAGTGCATTGACTAAAACTTGCGAAAATAATGGAGAAAGTAAGAATTATAGTTTAGTGAAGAGAAGCTCCTTCTCATTTATATGAAAAGGTTATTGTTTAATTGAGGGTGTTGATCACACTCGAAGAAGGAAACTTTAAATCAACAATAATATCGAGGTGAAACAAGGATATCCCCTCTCCAACATGATTTTTCATATTTATAGATCAATTCAAAAATTAATGGTTCACGAATAATGGGGGAGAAGGAATATACATACCAGGTTATGCTCTGTTGTTATTGAGTGATGTAGATGTTGTTTTATTAGAAAATAAAAGATATGTCCTCAAAATACCTATTGATTCCATAAACAAACTTTGAAATTACTCCCAAATGAAATTTGATGTAAAAAAACTAATGTAATGGTAAGATACACTTGCCAAAAAGATATAGCCATCACACTAGTTTGGCCTAAAATGTCAATATGAAAATACATGTGATGATTTCAAAGGAACCATCAAACAATTTTAAGGTAGTTCATCATTACAAGTACATAGGCCTTGAATTTGATTGTAGTTATAATTGGAGCTCTTGTGTGGAGAAATGGATACCATAGAGCATGAATTCCATCTATTCCCTCCAAATTAAATACGAAAAAAAATATATCCCCGTAGTTGGAAATTGAGGAAAGTCTTCAAAGCATTAGTGAAAACAATAATTTTGTATGGTTTCCATGTTTGGGATCTTGACCTCTCCAAATAATATTGAAATAATGTTGAAATATTTCATAAATTTTTCATACCAGAAGAGTTAGGATTTAAAATACAAACCCCTTAACATACGATGTTAAAAAAAACAGGTTACTTTTAGAAGGAGAAGCATTTTTCCAATTGCTTACATATTGTTATCAAAACAAAGCATATAGATAGGAACATATTACCAATGCAAGAAATGATTAAATATCAAGACAAGGTTTGGTACCATGATGGGATGAATTGGAATAAAAAAGGGAAAGTCAATAAAAATATTTGTTGGTTGAAGAGATGACCATTCGAGACTTAGTACAAAAGAGGGTGATAGAGAAGTTGTCACAACAACATAGTGAGTAAATGAGATTATATCAATGTGAGATCAACCCAATGATCACTTACATAAAAGAATAATACCTTCAAGAGAAAATATTTATGTCTACAGAACATTTTGTTTTGACAATTTAGGTTAAGCTCACATCATGTGGACATAAGAGATGGAAAAAATTGAATAGGGAAGAATTGCAATGCTTAATTCACAAATAAAGATATATTGAAGATGAAATGCATGTGATGATACATTTTTCTATGTATTAAGACGTAATATAAAAGCATTGATTGAACATGAACATTTAGGTAGTTACATGGATTGTTGACTTTGCCAACAAAAAATATGTAGTTATATTATGGATGTTTTAGAACACAACCAAAAAATGAGTATATTACATCTTAACCATTTTTGATATAAAGGAAATCAAAGCTGCAAATGTACATTTATGTAATTCTTGGTCATATATCCTATAGTTTCTTTCATGGATATAAACCAACCTAGCTCTATCTTAATCTTGGATCTATCAAACACGAAGAGGAATCAATTCCTTTGAGATGCAAACCTTATTTAGAGTGAATTAAATGAGTAAAGGTTTGCACTTAAAGGGATTTGATCTCTCTTGGTGCTTGATATATTTATGCATAAGATGAGTCCATACTGGGTCTATTCTTATGTAAATGCATTGAAATCACATATTCATAAAAAAACTATATAAAAATAGAAATTATACCATTCAAATTTATTAAGTACCATATATAATCATAAAATTAATATCGAGAAAGCCACTTCAAAGTCATAAAAACAAGCTAATAAAGTAACAATGTTAATGATATAGAAGGTGAATAGTAAAATGTAATAGGATGCATACAAAAAATATCAAGTATAATACAAAATGATCAATCTCACTATGTCTTATACATATTTTCTTTTACCCTCATGATTTAGCATTCCAATATTTGGATATCAATAATATGAGAAATGAAGTTGAAATCGAAGACCATTGAAACCTTCAAATCAATATTATTGCAATAAAGGGCATACCCTACCTATCTTTATTTTCAATATTAACCCTTTCTTTCTCCAGCCTCTTTTTTTTTTCATAATTCTATTTATATTTCATTGCATTGTCTCTCTTTTAATGCATTGTATAAATCAATGCATTTTATATATCTTAACATTATAACAAAAAAATGATAAATATAATGGTTTTAATTTAAAAATACTAATAGGGAAATCAAAGCTAAGAAAACAAAGTGGAGGAATTCATATTATGATTGAGAGCCTCTTACACAACATTATAATATGTATTTTGAAATCGTTTTGCAAATTTTTGAAACTATTTTCCTTTTCAAGGGGGAAACCTCCCAATGAGCTAAGCTCTAGTACAATAACATTCCATTACAATATTGATAAAGAGGATTCCACCTTTTATTTATAGAAATCTATCATACCCTAACCCTAACCAAATTATAACTATATAATGAGCCTATTTTAAAGAGGTGATATTATATTTATTCAAGGATAAAAAATTAATGGGACCTTTACTAATAACTAACATTTTCAACCAAGTACACATTACATTAAATGGAAACCATACTTTTCATATTCTTAACTCTAATGGGACCATAGGCTCCTATTACACCCTTATTATCCATGTATTAACCAACTTCTCCCGCATCTCATCAAAAAACATGGAAAAAATTCTAGAATTTTCCTTCCTTTTCTTTAGATCTAAAGTGTGCCATAATTTTTTATATTTTGTTGCATGACACTTCCCTAGCCTCTAGTAAAATTCATTGTATTTCAGTTCTCGCCAACCAACGAGGGATATCAATATAATTAACCAATAATAATGGAACTATGTACCTAAATCCTGTGCATCTTTTCAATCCCCCATAAACAAATCTATTAGGTATGGAGCCTAGCTAAGTAGAACCCCCTTTGTGCATTGCACGACTATTTCTATTACTCATGCAGGGGCTTCCTCCTTGCAACATTTCCTCAAAAATTTACATGCCATAATTTTTTTTGTGAAGTTTGTTGCTAGATCATTTATCTATCTAATGACTATTCCCCTGGAACCTCTTTCAGTCCCATATTTTCTCTTTATCTCATCTGCCATGGTTTTCTCTTTAGTTTTATCATCCATGTATTGTTATGATTTTGTGTCATATGTTGGTAAACCTGTGATTTCTACAATCAAGTCTACATATATGGATACAGGTGTCTCCATCAATAATATTCCTCAATGTACTAGAGCTAAAAGATATTTGACATAGGCATTTACATATTTTCCTCTCCCAAAATGAGGAATCTCTAGCAAGTTCATGATTCCTGTGTTATATAGTCCTGCAATCCATTGTTTCGGCTCCAAAATGGGATCCCCTAATGGACCTGTTATCCTCTATCCTAGGGATAACTAAGGGGATCACGTATCAAGGCCCACAGGTCCTAGACATGGAGTGAAAAGATCCATACAACTTAAGAATGGGCCTAGAGGGCCCCCCTTTTCTTCAGTGCAGTACACATATCACCAACAACAATATTCATCACACAAGACTCGTCCTGAAGTAGCATTGAGTCTTGCTCCATGAGGTAATCAATTTGAGTATCATGGTATGTATCACTCTAATTTTGGAAGCACTTGAGCATGTTGTATTGAATCCTTCTTCATTTCATGACATTTTCTTTGAAATTATGCTCTTTTCCTCATTCATAATTGGAAGGGTGACACGGTACACTAGAAAGTTGATTTCCCTTTAGGATGGTTTGCTACTGGGCGGATCTTTGAAAATTCGTCATCCATTCCCTCCATACTTACTAGTTTCCATATTTGTTCCTTCCATCTCCTCTATCCTTGTTTTGGAATTGGGATTGACTACACTAGGAAGGCTTGTACCTTACCTCATGGGAAGAAGGGGATAAATTCCCAAAGGGTAAAAGTAGCTAGAAAGAGTTAAAAAATAATTTTGAAACCTTCAATATGCTTCGCCCATATCAGTAAGGATTATCAATGAAAGGATTATCAGTAAGGAAATGGGACCTATTGGACTTACTTCACACACACCTAGGATTTATTTTTCCTAAGGTTTTTCCTTGTTTATTAGTCATAATTAGTCATTATCCAGTCTCCTATATTTATGGGAGAATATTCCACTTGGAGAATATTCTCTTTTAGTTGACACTTCAGTTTGACTAGTTGAGTTGAGTTTAGATGTTGCATTGGTTTTGTCACCATGAAACATTGGGATCATCACCCTGATAATGGGCACTTGCCTTGGGATCACCACCAGACTGGTGCATTACCCTTGATTTCTTGATTTAACACCTTACTACTCTCTATTCAATTAGTTAACTGAAGACTAGTTGACTAGTTAACTCAACTAGGTGGCAGTTCACTATCGTAACTGTCTGAGACTCCATTGGATGACAACACAAATTTGTAATCCATTAATTGAAGATGATGTCTAATCCATTTCAGATTTGTTTTATAAATTTCATGTGGAAGATATATGGCATGTATCTCAGGGGTCACATGCAAACACTTTTCCATGTGCAATGCATGCATCTCAGGAGACAAAAAGAGAGCCGCGCAAATCAAACTCCATCTGATATTTTATGAGAACAATTTGCATAAACAAATTGGATATTTGAATTCCTCTTAGGAAAATATTCAATTTCAAAAAATAAATCGTCTGAAATGGAGTACGGAAAGTGAAGTTATGATCTTTTTAAAATCAATAAAATTTCAGCATTTTTCCATAAACGACCGCACGGTTTTAAAAATTTCATCCAAACTTTATTTGGATTTTATTCATTAAAATAAGATAAAGTGGATATGTGTGGAAATATCAATGATTCATCTACTTCATCAGATCTGTGCATACATCTACATTTTCAACAAAATCTTCAACAAGCACAAACTTGCACAGTTGCGAGGTCTTCTTGGAGTGAAGGACAAGGTTGCTTAGTAACTGCTTTTTGTTCCTTCTCATTTTTTTTTACATGCATTGTAATTTGATGGGGGTTTTCTCCCATGAGGTTTTCTCTCTTTCCTCATTTTTTTCAGTGTATCTTTTGTATTTGGGTACCTAACATGGGCTTCTCGCCAGGACCCATTGCTTATTTTCACCATAGTGATGCTCAGGGGGGGTGTTGGAGTTACTTCACACACACCTAGGATTTATTTTTCCTAAGGTTTTTCCTTGTTTATTAGTCATAATTAGTCATTATCTAGTCTCCTATATTTAGGGGAGAATATTCCACTTGGAGAATATTCTCTTTCAGTTGACACTTTAGTTTGACTAGTTGAGTTGAGCTTAGATGCTGCATTGGTTTTGTCACCATGAAACATTGGGATCATCACCATGATAATGCGCACTTGCCTTGGGATCATCACCATGCTGGATCATTACCATTGATTTCCTAAGTTAACTCCTTACTACTCTCTGTTCAGTCAGTTAACTGAAGACTAGTTGACTAGTTAACTCAACTAGGTGGCAGTTCACTCTCATAACTGTCTGAGAGACTAGACTAGGTGGCAGTTCACTCTCGTAACTTTTGTTGTGTGTCCATATCACTCTAGACCACCACTATGGCTCATTCGTTACTCATTTATCCTATATCTATTGTAAATTATTCACTCTTTGACTTTGGAAAATGGTTAATGAGAATTCTTCCATTCTTTATCTCATTCTTCTTCTTTCTCCAATTCTCTTTGCAAATGTGCTTATTATTGTTTATCTAGATCTATTATGTGTAGGTTCAACAAATTTGTAGGACTTACAGGATAACAAAAAAAAACTCAAGGTACTAGTTGACGGATAGGAGGTTTCATCATGAACCCATCTATTATGACCATGACACTACCACCTATCGAGTCACCAAACTAGGGTAGTATATTTTGATGGAACAACCAAGAGAAATGGGATCTCATCATGAGGAAACCTTCTCATTTCCGTTAAATGTTTGTGGATAATTTTGTCACCTCTAGTCATCAAGCCAAGACAGTGGCCCTAAAATATTTCCTTGTAGCACAAGAGAAAATTATCAAAAGAAAAAAAAAGGAATAAATGGAATAAATGGGATAGGAAACAACTGCATCCATGAAAAGGTGCAACTCACCCTCCACAAAGTAACCCAAAGGTAATACCCTACATTTCCCTGTTATCACATGCACCCCATGTGCAAATATTTATCCCACACTTCCTCATACACTTACATGACTTGGACTAGGCTCCACTTGGGAAACACAAAAAACTTAAGAGAGGTTAGCCCAATAGGACACCCTAATATCCTCTCCAAACCTAACTTGTCAAATTGCATAATGTCTTTGAGAATTTTTTTTCAGGTTAAGAGGGGTTTGATGTACATGTTTGGGTAATTTAATTTTTGGATGTGATTTCATGCTATGATCCTTGTGACTTATGAACCCCTGGAGAGCGTCCTTTTTTTTTCTGGAGGAATTTTCTTGATGGACATGTACACATGACTAAATGATTAAGTCAGACCTTCATGGGGCCTCAAATCCCATAGATGGATTTTGAAACCCCAGCTAGAGGTAAGAATATATTGAAGGCTCGCACTAGATGAAGGAAGGATGTTTCCTTTGGAGGCACTATGGAATACCTATAACTAAGGTCTCATTATCCTACCACTTGAACATTGGCCTTGGAAAGCCTTGGAAGTCACCTCTGTAGCCCTCGACGTCACTTGTCAGTTGGGGTTGTCACCTTGGAGGCATTCGTGAGGTTATTGGCATGTGTGGGAAAATTTTAGGCTTTTGGAGGCCTAATGTTTCATCTTCTTTTCCCAGTGTCCCACACTTGAGGCCCAATGTCACCCTAGGAGGGAATGATGTCACCTTTTGAGACCTATTTAGATACAAATTGAATTTATTTTGGTAAAAATGTATTTTTTGACTAAACTGGGCAAGTCGGCCCTGATACTTTGACCTAAAATAATTAAAGGTCATAATTTTGGTATAAATAGGCATAAAGTGGCATTCATTTGATCACAACTTGTCATTGGACAAGAGAGGTCTGAATTTTTTTCCCCTCATGGGTTATTGTCTGAAATAGTAAGGCACTACTCTTGTTGGAGTATTATCTTAGCACTTGGATCAATTTGTTAAAGTTTTATGGTGATATTGCATGGTATGTTCATGATTATTCTTGTTGCAAGTAAGTAAAATATGCATTCTTCATCTTGTGAATGGTTTATGGTATGGTTTATTTTCTCATACAATATTATAAAATTGCATGAAGTATTTAATGCTTGAAGTGAAGAACTTAAGGTATTACTTTTTCACTTTTCATTTTCCTAAGATTTATAAATTTATCTAATAATTGGTAAAATCTAGGGCCCTAAAGTGCTATCTCCCTGGAGGTTTTATCTAGTTATTTTTCTTGAAATATTCTTTATCCACAATATTTCCAAGAGCAAGGAGGTGCTAAGTCCTAGAAGATCCTACACCTTAGTGTCCTTCTTTTCCAAGGCTGAGGTTCTGGGGAGACTTAAGGTGCTATTATACCTAGCCTCATTCTTATTGAATTGTGTGTATTATCAAGTGTTTATAGTCGTATAAGAGAGCCTTCTTCCTATAATCCATTACTCTATAAGTCACTAATCTCTTACTTCAAGTCCATGACATGACTTCAACTCTTTTCCCTACTTGATACCCTACTAAACTAACTCACTAAAATAGACTACTAATTACCAACATGCTGCTTCTCTAACCATCATTATTTGCAGCCCTAACAAGTATACTAACTCTAAATACAACCCATAAATTATATCAAGCAAAGTATTATCAAATGATTATTAAAGTGTGTATTTAATTGATTGTCCTAAGTGCAAATTTTGGAGTTGTTAGAGGTTGGTACTCTCATTGAACTTGTTCTTACAACCATTGTTTCAGCCCCTTTACA